>MU182224.1:199035-248890 GCA_016904865.1 Pissodes strobi
TACTTTGGTGTTCTCCAGCCTGGGGGAGGACGATGGGATTTGATGCGCCATATCCCATGGCAACTCGGAATGGCGGGGGCGTCACTCCCCGTAATCAAACTCCTCTCACCAGTTTGACGTTCCTGCCAGCCAATACAATGCAGCCCCTCTTGTCATAAACTGTTATTGTTCAGCTCCAGACTTTGTACTTTGGTGTTCTCCAGCCTGGGGGAGGACGATGGGATTTGATGCGCCATATCCCATGGCAACTCGGAATGGCGGGGGCGTCACTCCCCGTAATCAAACTCCTCTCACCAGTTTGACGTTCCTGCCTATGCTCGTAGATAACCAAGAACAACCCGACGGTAGCAATAGACCTCACAGTAGAAGTACACCCAACGGTAGTCGTTGATTCAACGGCAGTAGTAACTCCAACGGTAGTCGTTGACCCAAAGGTGGTAGTAACCCCAACGGTAGCCAGTGACCCAACGGTGGTCGTTGACCCAACGGTAGTCCCCTGTGAAAGAACACTCCAGAATATATCAAGGTTCCCCACGTAACTCTTAATGGACGAGCATTATAACTCGGTGATCAAAATCAACCATCAAGGAAATAGAGTAATCAGAATTTAAAAAAAAAAACAATAATTTACCTGTGTAGGGAGTAGCCAGCTGCTTAACGCTAGACGGCTTTCAGTTGGGCAAGTGGGCTTTTGTAAGAAATCCGCTCACGTGCGTCACAAAATGATGGCGTTCACAGAGAGACAAAAAAATGCACAAAAATAACTCAACTCACCTTGCAAAGCAGCACTCAAATCCCACAAAGGGCAATTTCAGACACCAACACTTACGAGAAGATAAAGCATAACTAAAGACTGAAACTGTCAAAATGGCCCGGTCAGAAAAAATTCCATTAACAGGTAAAAATCACAATTGTTTCCAACCGGGCGTCTAAAAATAACTGCTTGACGCGGTTCGTTCTAAAAGAGTGACCCAAGCGACCAAAAACCGAAGAGCAGCAAGCCGCACGAAGATTCCCACCTCGAAAAAAAAACTCGCTCAACCAACTAATATCCAGCGTGGTTGATCACATGTTCCTCTCAATAATTCATCGAAGAGAATTAAACGATAAAAACCTGCGATTTCGATGCACAAGCATCCTAAAAAAACTACTCAGAGTAGCCAAAAGCGCATTCTATTAATAGAATTAATATAATTCCCAATTATTCATAGACAATTAAAATAAATGCCTGCGACGCTCAATCCCATCAACCAATCCCAAAACCGTATGAGCCGAAGACGGAAACCGAGCCTTCTGCCATCGACTTAATCCTCACGCGCTAAATTTAATTTGTTGAAAATCGAATCGTTTGGCAGCACGGATTTATTAAAATTTGTCGATCGAGAGAGAATTTTTTTTTGGCATGCTTTGAGTTAGTTTGGCTTAGTCTTTTGGTCGCGCCCCGCAGCAAGCGGAAGGCATTACATGAATACAAATGCGTGAAGTGAAAAAACGTGAACATGGACGGCCGGGGCTAGTGTAACACACGTGCTTATCTCGCCAATCAGGCGGCGATAATTAACTGGGGTTCTGTAACGCGAAGGCTTCCTAAATACGCCATCCGTTCAGTTGCACAAGACGGCGTTTAATCAGCGAATTTTAGTAGTCGTATGAGGCGCACAAATTTGTGCTTGTATGGGTATTCTTTTTAGCAGTAGCTTGCATGTTGCCTTTACTTTTGAACAAGGACTTTTTATTTAAATCTTTCTTTTTTGAAAACATAAAAAAGAAGCCGGAAATGATTGATAAATAAATGATTCCATTGTTTTATGGTGCATTACAAAATTTAAGACCCAAAAATCAAAATAATGAATAGGTAAGTACTACAATCCCTTGTTTCATAGAATTAGGGGTAGGTGCCTATTTGAAACTTGACAACGTTTTATTGTCAACTTCCTCATCTCATCTCTTTTCATCTTGAAGGGTCAAGTACCGTCAGGTGTCAGATCGTCAGATGCTTATTATTACTAATTAAAATTAGATCACGTCGATCACAACCGTTACGATTGAATTGGCGCCTGCCTATCAGTGGGTGGGTGGTTTGTGTTGGATTTTCAAGGCGGACTTTCCGGTTTAAAAACTAATAAATAAATTAATACTGTTGTTTTGTATGATTGTGTTGTTAACAAGGATGTAAAGTAGGCAAGGGTCCTTAGGTTAGAACCCGGGTTGAAATGAATCTCTCTCACGATATTATTTTGTCTTTGCTTGAAACCCTTTTCTCGCGATGATCTGAAGTAGGAAAGCGGCAAATTTTGGAGTCGACCAACGCTAAAAAAATGGCAATTTTTAGCGAAAAAAGGGTAGGTCGTTAGGATACTTCGCGAGCGCTTCAAAGTTCCTGTTACGATAAGTATAAATAGCTTTGCGGAAGCTCTTAAAAAATATAAAGTTTTATATTACGAAATTTTAGATACTTATTACAAATTACCACTCGTTTTCGAGATTTAGAAAAAAATCAGTTTATCACTTTAATGGACACTTCAAAATTAAAAGACTGTTACTTTAACATATATACCAATTCCGAAAAACTGTATTCTGAGCTACAATTTATTTGGGCTAATGCAGAATTTAATGACCTTGAGCCACAAACTTTAATGAAAAATATTACTGAAAATAAAAATATCTTCAAAGAAGTATATAAACTATTCTCCATAATAATGACAATTCCATCTACTAGTGTTTTGGTGCAACGAAGTTCTTCTTTTTTTTTCAAGCTAAAAAACTTCATCAAAATTGCCCTGGTTAGAACCTATTTACGTAGTTCAATGACCCTTTATTTTTTTAATTACAATTACCTATTTTCGCAATATCGTAAATGCGCCATCAAAATATGTTTGTCTTAGCTATTTTTCGCCTGCGACACATTTGCCACCGGCGCGGCGCGCGGCCTTTTGCCTCACCTGACAGTAAAGCCACGAGCCACCACTGATGCAAAGACTTTAAAGTGTAACACAGTTATCCCTAAAAAAGATATTTACGAGATAATTATAATTGACGAAAAGAGTGTTGAGGGAGCTAAATTTAAATTCTGAATTTAGTATAGTCATGTGGGGTACTTTCTTTTTTAAAATTATTTTAATATACGTCATGAGCTATGTACGGTTACAAAACATCATAAAATGTGCCCTGGTTTAATCTCTGAATTTAGATTTTAAAGTAAGATCTCGAAAAATATGTAATTTCCTCTTAAATAAAATTCCTAAAATTTCTGATACGTATAATTACGAAGATACTCGATATGTTTCCTCCAGTTTAAATTTTCGTCTATATACAGTGTGTCCAAAAAAGTATGCAACATATGGGAAACTTCTTTATTATTGGATTCTCAGAAAATTTTATTCTTCATAAAAGTTGGTGCTTGCCCTAAAACAGTAAACGAAGATTTCAAATTTTACGTACTGCTTTTAGTGCGGACGCAAATGTCATTTTTCCGAAATCGCGTCAAGAGTAAAGTACCTTAATTTATAAATATACAGCAAAATCCTATAAGGAAAACTTCTTCCAAATTAAAAAAGTAATCTAAGTGTGAAATTTGAGTTAAGTGCATCAATTTTTAATTTCCCATTTTTTTCTCGATTTTTTTTTCTCAAACGTTACGCCATCGGTGAATGCTTTGTTCTTTTGATATTAGTGTACTTGCCAAGCAACTTCAAAATTTATTTAAAGTAGACATTAGTTACATAGTTGCATAATGGTGCAGTTTTTACAGAGATAAAAGCCATTTTAGGTATCAGTGTGTTGCAAACACATAACAATTTTGGTCCAAAATAATTGTCCACAATAATTATTACAAAATACAATTGGAATGACTGACTCAATAATAATTAATTTCATATGTCAGAGCGAAGTAAAATTATTGTTATTTATTTGTTTTGATTCCAAATCCATGGCCTACTCTTCAAGACCAAATATTTTATATGACTTTTTAGGATACTTGGGCATATTTTACTCATCGGGTGCAAAAGATAAATAAATTATTAGTTGTTTTACATGAAATGAAAAGAGTTGGGTCTATTCATGATTTTGAGTGGAAAAAATTTGGAATCAAAAGTGTTTAAATGTGTTTGCAACACACTAATAGCTAAACTGGCTATTATCTCTGGAAAAACTGCAACATTATGCAACTATGTAACTAATTTCTATTTTAAATAAATTTTGAAGTTACTTGGCAAGTATACTAATAACAAAAAACAAATCATTCTCCAGTGGCGTAACGTTTAAGAAAAAATCGAGAAAAACAAAGAAAAATTAAAAGTTGATGTACTTTACTCAAATTTCATATTTGGATAATATTTTTAATTTGGAAGAACTTTTCTTTATAAGATTTTGCTGTATCTTTATAAATTAAGGTACTTTACTCTTGACGCGATTTTGGAAAAATGACATTTGCGCCCGCACTAAAGGTAGTACGGAAAATTTGAAATACTCACTTACTGTTTTAGGGCAAGCACCAACTTTTATCAAGAATAAAATTTTCTGAGAAACCAATAATAAAAAAGTTTCCCATATGTTGCATACTTTTTTGGACACACTGTATAGACCTAAAAATTGTTTAGCGTTAGAATAACGCTTTTTTATTAACGCTTTAATTGTTATATTATGGTTATTATTATATACTTATATCTGATAAAAATGTAAGATAAAAAACAGCAGAAGTGGCAATAAAAAATTTATTAAAAGTTAAAGCACAAAACAAAAATCCAAATATAGGACCTGTTAATAACAGACTATTATAATATGAAAACTCTGATGATGTAGGAGAATTTCGTCTAAAACGACATTAGCGTTTAAAATGGAGCAGTATTTAAATTCATATTTCAAGCCTTATTATTCGAACATTATATGCGATATCTCCTCAATAATAGCATGGTTATCTCATGTCCTAGCGTTAATAGGTTAGTCTAGTTATACACTGGTATGCGAAAACTGCGCTTTTAAAATCAATGGTTCTTTTTGGTTCATTTATATGCCTAGAAATCAAAATAGTACTACCATTTTTCTGTCACGTCAAATTTCCTAAATTTAGTGTAAATGTATTAACATGGCAACACTGGATAAAACAGCAGCATGACCTTCAATGAATTGTTTGCGCAACTGGCGAATCGCAGATGATGTTAGTTGTTAGTATAACCCCAGATAACCCAAAACAGATGCGTAAGCGGCTGTTTAAATGCGTGCAACAAACTTCGCAGCGAATGACTCATGGTCGTAGATGGCTTGAACAGGTTTTTGGCTATCTACAGTTTAGGGCGGGCGCGTATGGAAAAAGCGTTCTAAGTCGCAACACAACCACAAGCGGAACAGTACGGAGTCATATTCAATCTTATTTTTTAAATTAAATTATTAAGGCTTGGGGTCCAATTTTAGGGTTTTGCCCCACGAGGCTCCATTCCTAAATCTGTAAAAAATGGGACTCGTACTATAGGCCCTATTCTAGGGTTAATAAGTGGGCGAAAGGAACCGAAAAGGCGTCTTGGGCGTTTTGAAACGGCATTTTCTTCAACAATTGATGGAAGTGCAGTTCTACGGCATCATTACAAAAAATGCATAATCTGGTGTATGAATTCGCAGGACGGAATAAATTAGAGCATCAATTTGCCTGTATTCACCACCTGCTGGGCAGGTGGTGAATGCAGATTTTTCGATGAGAACAACAAGACGCAAGCCATCTCTCATGGTATAAAAAGATAAAAATCTTTGGGGAAAAGTTATTCAGAAAATATTCTTCACGCACGATAGCACGCTACTCTGCTCAATAAAAATATGGGATCTTGGAAAAGTTAGTCTGGAAAAAATCTTCACGTACGGTAACGCCTTACTATGCTCACGAGAAGCCTCGAAAAGTAGTTACAAAATAACCATCACAAGTTGTAGAATGTCAATAGGCTCAGAAAAAGACCAGAAAAGTAAAACGTGCCGTTGTCAAAGACATATTCGTGTTTCCTAAGGTGTGCGGTTACGTAATCATCTCTAGTAGCAAGTTACGGCTTATACGATAAGAATAGAAAGTAAGTTGCAGCTTTAAGACTCTGTAAGTTTTGTTACTGAAATGATCAAGACACCTAGAATGTTCTCTCCTAAGCTGGTGTCATTAAACAGATTAAGTGTTAGAAAACTTCGATTTCATTTCCTTTAGGTTTTAACGTCAATTTACCGATTTGAAGTTTAAGGTTTTAGATAGTCAGGAAAAATTTGATAACAGCGGGATCAATATTAATAATACTAATTAATTTCTTCTTATTCTGTCACATCTTATGGTCTGGTGAACTCTGAACTCTTAAAAAACTAGGTCATAACACTCATAACATAACAGATATTACCTGAGCATATTGGGCTCAACCACTACATTACCATAAAATGCTCCCTTTAAATTGTGTGCTCCCATAAATTTCCAATCTCAATTTGCATTTTAAAATGGAAAGTATTGTTGCCTACGCTCATTTCACTATAACTAAGGCCCAGATAGACTTTATCTGGGACTAAGGTTACTTTTGAGTGCAGAAAAGGTGGGATGCAGCTACTGACTCAGTGGAGGAAAAGGAGTGGTACCCATGGTGTCTATAGGTAAATTCTTCATACTGGTACGTTTTAGAAAATGAACAGGAGTTGAAGAAATGACCGCTAATACAGTAGGTAAGCAAAAAGGTGTAATAGGCCTTTATTTCGAAACATTTAATAAAAAAAATTATTATAAGCAACATTTTACCCAAACTTCCCGTATATTTGAAATTCGTCCTTTGGAGAAGAAATATTTGATGGAACTATGAAGGTGATAAAGTTAGTAAAGGCTAAACTACCATTTATAAACTGATAAAAGCAACTTTAACTTTTACCTACCTCTCGATTTTGACATAAAATATAGCCAAGTTCATATTGAGCGAAAGCAGATATATGCGCGTCTTCGGCATTGCTGAGTTCGTTTTTCCGCTGCTCCAAGCATTTCTTAAAGCACTGCGCCGCTTGCTTAAAGTCGTTTTGGATGTTGTGGCAGGATCCTAATATCAAATTAGCTAAACCGCGTCTTGGTTCATCGCTTGGAGAATTTACATTATTGCAATCTAAAAGCATTTTAATTGTTGCTTATCATATTTGAAATAAATGCAATTCAAATTTTATTACTAGGTACTAGTATTTTAATATTAAGATACTAAGAGTGGACATTAGTTAATATTAATGTTGCTAATGGTAATGGTATTACGTTATCGAAATGAATGAATCGAATTTGTACTAGACTTATAAAACTACGATTAATATTTGCAATGTTCTAGCAAAGCAACACATCTAGATGCTTAAATTATGTGTTAATGAGAAGGGGCCACTGCGCTACAGCCAACCTAATTTTAATGCATAAATATTGAGATTATTGCAATACCTATATAATAAAAAATGCAAGTAACAATGATAAATAATTCACAAGTGTAGACTTGGATCACGCTATCAGGCTATTTAGTCTTAACCCAAGTTAACCCAAAAAAAAACTAACAAGAACCAAAGATATCGAGCTGTGCTGTTTTATTTAGTGGAATCGTGGTGAGGCGTTATTCAAGTTTGGAGTTTTTTGTCGTAACAAAAATATAAAATTTAAGGGATGTTCAAAATGGATGACAATTAACCAAACTTTTACAGAAATAACTGGGCACATATTTAAAAAAATAATAATAAAAAAAACAATCTTTAAATAAATCTAAACCAAACAGCTTTGAAATGATAGAGGAGCGATTTAGAATCATACAAGACTGAATGCTATGCTATGTAAGGGACAGATATTCTCCTGTACTTTGTGTATGGCAATATATGTTCTATCAAACTAACCTAAATAAAAAAATGCATTACCGTCACTCAGGGTAGAGTCAGACTGTGGGGGTGAACCTCAGGGTGAACTCGAAAAGACGGGTATTGGCCGGAATTGTATCGTGACGACCAAGAAATTAACAGACCATGTCAGTTGCCCCCTTATACAGGGTGTTCCTAAATATCATGTACAAACGAAAGGGGGTGGTTCCTTGGCATATTTAATTGCTAAAGTTTCATATAAACATGGGTCCGCAAATGCTTGGTTTTCAAGATACAGGGTGTCAAAGTTTTTTCTAAAAAACTTTTTTTTAATAATATCTCAAAGACCATTCGGCCGATTTTATTGAAATTTGGCAGTGTTTTGAACTATGATAAGATGTCAAGGTTTTAGTAATTGAATGATATTTATGTCTTCCAGTGGCGTCCCGAGGGGCAGTATCACGAATAAAAAAGAGAAAACAAAAGTACGCCACTGACTTTTTTTAAAAGTATTTTTTTTTTGGATTAAGCAACTAAAGATACAACTTTTGTGTCTCTTGATATTTTTTCGTAACTTGCTTCGTTTTCGAGAAAAAAAATAAAAACCATTCCCATGCATGCCCTTAAACAACATAAAGAATAAATTATCAAAAGCTGAAGCGAACTTGTTCTTTTTTTGCATATCAATTGCTTATTTGCATTTTTTCGTATCTTGCTTCGTTTTCGAGAAAAAAAAATAAAAACTATTTTCTCTTGACGAAATGAATATCTTTCAAATAGTAGGCTATGGCGTTATTTGGATAACCTTTTGTTTTTATTATTTCTGACTTTTACTATTTCAAATCGTAAGTTGTTGTCAACATTAGAGTTGTTGTAAGGTGTAAAGTGTTTTAAATATTCATTATAATCTCGTTACAATGGTAATTTATACGAATTCTGAAATGGCTGAGATGCATTTTATGTATGGTTTTGCGAATGGAAATGCAAGAGAAGCCAGACGTCTATACATGGAGCGTTATCCAAATAGAATGATACCTGATCATCGAATATTTTCAAATATCCATAGGCGTCTTGTTGAAACTGGAAATGTTAATAAGAAAAGCGATAATGCGGGTAGACCACGTACTGTTCGGACACCGCAGATCGAAGAAGCTGTTCTAAATGAAATAGAAGAACACCCGGAGACTAGCACTAGTCTCTGATGAAGCCAATTTCTCAAGAAATTCCATTATGAATTTCCATAACAACCATTTATGGGCAGACGAGAATCCTCATGGAACTGTCGAAACTCATTTTCAGGAACAGTTTTCTTTAAATGTATGGGGTGGTATAATCGGGGATCATTTAATTGGTACTGTTTTTTTACCTGGTCGGCTAACTGGTGCCTCATATAGACACTTTTTGCAAGACGAATTGCCTTTATTACTTGATGACTTGCCTCTTTTATTGAGAAATCAAATGTGGTATACGCATGATGGCGCTCCAGCACATTTTTCTATTTTGGCTCGGGAGTATCTAAATAACGTATATCCAAACAAGTGGATAGGTCGAGGTGGACCTCAGCCATGGCCCCCTAGGTCCCCTGACCTAAATAGCCTAGATTTTTTCCTATGGGGGCATCTCAAATCGTTAGTGTATGCAACACCGGTGAATACAGTCGATGACCTACGAAATCGAATAATTGATGGATTTGAAACCATACGAAATACCCCCGGGGTATTTGAAAGAGTACGACAATCAATGCGAAGAAGATCGGAGGCCTGTATAAGGGCTGGAGGAAGTCACTTCCAACACTTTTTGTGAAGTTGTTTTTTGTCATACTATTGTTATTGTTGTTAAATCCTAAATTTTTGTTAAACCTGAACCTAGATTTTCATCATAATAAATCGTTATTGCTACAAAAACTGGGTCATTCATGCTTGCATTTTTAAGTAGATAAAAAATAAAATATTAATAAAACAAAATATCCTAATAAAGCCTAAGCCTACTACAGGAAATAGGTAATAATTATCAGTGGCGTTCCGAGGGACAGTGTAACGAATAAAAATGACAAAAAATATTGCGCTACTGACTTTTTAAAAACTAATTTTTTTTTGGATTAAGCAACTAAAAATACAACTTTTTTGTTTCTCGACATATTTCGGTATCTCTCTTCATTTTTAAGAAAAAAATAAAATCTACCATACAAAAAATAATTTAAAAAGAGCACGAAAAAAAATGTTTTGTATACATATCGCTTGCCACTGCTTTTATGATAACTTCTATGATTAAAATAAGCAATTGATATGCAAAAAAAGAACAAGTTCGCTTCAGCTTTTGATAATTAGTTTACTTTTATTTATTTTTTATGTTGCTTAAGGGCATGCAAGGGAATGGTTTTTATTTTTTTTCTCGAAAACGAAGCAAGATACGAAAAAATATCAAGAGACACAAAAGTTGTATTTTTAGTTGCTTAATCCAACAAAAAATCAATAATTTAAAAAAAAGTCAGTGGCGCACTTTTTTTTCTCTTTTTTATTCGTGATACTGCCCCTCGGGACGCCACTGGAAGACATAAATATCATTCAATTACTGAAAACTTGACATCTTATCATAGTTCAAAACACTGCCAAATTTCAATAAAATCGGCCGAATGGTCTTTGAGATATTATTAAAAAAAAGTTTTTTAGAAAAAACTTTGACACCCTGTATCTTGAAAACCAAGCATTTGCGGACCCATGTTTATATGAAACTTTAGCAATTAAATATGCCAAGGAACCACCCCCTTTCGTTTGTACATGATATTTAGGAACACCCTGTATATTTACCTATGATGTCAGTTTAGCATAGCTCTGATTGTCGTTGAGAGTGGTGCATTTTCGCTGGATAAATTTCCCGTAGAGCTCGTGGTAAGGATTTTATAAATTTGTAAACCAGAAAAGATACTGTTGGACATAACTGAATACTAAAACTTATATACTGCAAATTAGCAATTTTTTTGTGATGTGCTCTATTATTAGTAAACCCATGGCAATTTGATTAAAAAATACGGGTTTCTTTCTTAAATAATGGCGTGGCGTTCTAGTAAAAGAGATCATTTTATAGGGGGTGAAGGTGGACACTATGATTAGGCTGTATGAGAAGAAAATCGGCATTAATTAAAAAAAAAACTACAATGAAGAAAACGTCGCTAGAGCACTCGAAGATATTAGACAAGGCAGAAAAACTTTAAGATAAGCTGCTGAGTATTATAGGGTTCCAAAATCTACCTTACATGACAAGAAAAACCTCTTACCAGGGAAGACATAAGACTGTTAGTTAAAAACTATCTAGATAGAAAAAGAGAAAAAATAAAACAATTCAAATACAATTACCCTGGAATTGACTGGTTTTACAAATTTATTTGCCGGAATAAAATTTTAACGGAACGATTTGCTCAAAATTTCAAACGGTCAAGAGCAAATATAACAAAAGAAATAATAGAAAGCTAATTCTATCTAAGCGCAATAACTGGAAATATCCTACCTTCTACCGGGAGAGTAAAAGCATTAGGTAAACGATGATATAAGAGGAGAGAAAGGATTGTGGATTCAAGTAAGTCAAGCATATCAATTATGATAGCTATTAGTGGACCAGGGGTACTTTTACCCCCCATATTGTCTACAAGTTTGTACATTTATATCCAACTTGGCTAGAAGGAAGCCCTGGTGCGACTCTATACAACCGCACCAGGTCCGGCTGGTTTGATTCAGTGGCTTTTGACGACTGGTTTGACAAGATTCTCCTACCCTATTGTAAGACACTTATAGGAAAAAAGGTCTTAATAGGGGACACCTTGGCAGCCCACACTTCAATGCATGTTCTACGGTGTTGCGAGCAAAATGATATTTATATTGTTTTATTGCCACCGAATGGAACACATTTGCTTCAACGACGAGTCTTTTTTTGAACCTTTTAAAAAAGCTTGGTGATCTGTGCTTGCTGGAAAATAAAAAACAAATGTTGCATTGTTAAATCGGAATTCCCTACGGTTTTAAAGAAAGCCATCGAAGGCATTGAAAATATGGAAACGAATATTATGTCTGGCTTCCGAGCTTGTGGAATTGTTCCTCTATCACCAGAGGCTGTTATCAAGAAGATACCTGATACCGAGAGAAATGATAACGAAGGCGCAAATGCGGAACATCGGACTAACATCTTTAAGGAGTCCCTTCATGAAAGTAGACTAAGTGTTACTCAAGACGTTACGGAGAAGAAACGTGGAAAATAAAATGCAAGTGACTGCTAGCGAAGGCATTTCTTCAAGGGATATGAAAGTGGAAACATCTGAGAGTGAGACTGAGATAGCTCCAGAAGATACACTTAAGGTTGAAGAACTCGAAAAAGAACGTGAAAGTGACAATGAGAGTGATCAAGAAAAAAGTACAGAAATGCAGGTTAAAGATAATGAAAATATGTTCCTTCAAAACCAAATTGATACTAATGTAACTGACTCTGAGATAGAAGTACAAAATTACGTAGTAGTTAAGTTCACTTGTACAAAAAATAAACACTATGTTGGCTGTATTACTGAAGTGATAACAGTAGGAAACAAAAATATTTTTTTAGTTAATTTCTTAAGAAAACAAAATTCAAATAAAATGGGCGAATATTTCACATATCCAATAGTTAAGGGTAAAAGCCTCATATAGGAAGACAAAAACGTGAAAGTTTTAAAAAAGATTCAAAATTTAAGGTGCCAAAGATATTATTTCCCAGATTTGCCTTCATTAAAAAACGTTAAAATAGAGTAGACTTGTTGATTTTAAAAAAGCCAAAAATATTTTTAAAACTTTTTGATAATAATGTTCGTTAGTTATTAGGTAGTACCTAGGTACTTATGATACTAAATGGTATTACTAGAATTTATGTTCGCTACTTATTAGTCGATAAGACCGGACGTTTTATATTTTTCGATATAAGTTTACACATTTTGAGTTTTGTTTTGTAAATTCATATGTTTTTCAAGAATAAAATATTTTAATTTACATGCTTTTTGGATTTTTTACCTAAACTATATCAAATTTTGGAATTAAAATAATATATTTTAATTTTTGTTGCCCGACTACACTTACTTTTTGTTGCCCCTTACTAGGGGCTATCACCATTTTCAATGCTTAATAGAGGGTCGTTTGCCTTTACCCCACACATAGGGGTGAAGGCGGACACTTTTTACCTAAAAAAAACTGGGGGAAGGTGTAAAAACTTCATTGTTTTTACTATGAAATTTGACAAAGGTGAAATGGAAGATTCTTAATTATTTTTTTGGATTTTTTTTGCAAATTGTACTTTTTATTAACAAAAACCGCACAAATGACGGCAAAAATGCATTGAAATAATTGACGTTAGCGCATAGCTGTTTAAGCTCTTATACTTGATTGTGTCAAAAGTGTGACCATATTGAGGAAGTGATTCTTAATTATTTTCGATATTATACGCATCTTAATGAAACTTTGACCTAAATATCCATATATTTTTACCTATTTTATATCCTCAACCGGATCTGCTTAAAATGGCCACAAAATGCAGACCTGTTGCTTGGTCTAGAGGCCGCTTTGTATATTCAACTATTTATGATAATTGATAATTTATTTAGTATTTCTTCTAACCGCTGCTTTTAGGGCGAACAGTCGCCCTAGGATGTTTTTAGTAATTGGCCATTCTATGTAGATAAATGCATATTTTGTAGTTTTAATTATTTGTCCTTCGACCTTTCGTATTTTCGATATTTTGTATTTCGACATTTTATAGTTTTTACAAAAATAAATTTTGAGTTTGTGTAACAGTTTTCTATCTATTTTTCATGATAGTCGAGTACTCTATTTCCTATTAATCAAGTACACACAAAAAATTGAATACTTATCCAAAATACTAGCTTTGATTATATCCTAGCTTTGAGAAATATCTCTTTAATACTATATAAGATACTAGAATAGAAACAGTCTCATTCCCAAGTAAAGCATTCATGCATGAGCATAGAAATTTTCCAAGTATGTGTCATGTCATTAATTAAAATAGCTATAATAGCCGGCTGAGAACAAGACCGATCTTGGGCTGAAAACGGGAGTGATTTGAGACTCGAGGAAAAGGAAAAAGCAACACAATAAAAAAAATTTAGATCTATGGCATGTGGCCTGCGAGATAATTAGATACAACACAGCTCCGGTCACAAATTTTGAGGCGGAAAAATTAAATGGCATAGATCTATAGGGTGTAGGTTGCGAGAGAATGAGATATAACACAGTAAGTATACGCATATTCATGGATCCTAAACGGTATGGAGTAAAAATGCGATGCTGCGATTGGTGTTCTGAAGGTCAGAAGGTGTTACAATTTTTAGTGCGCTTTTATCAGTTTAAAGCATATGACTGTAAAAAAAATAAGGTTTGCATTCAGAATCTTATGTAGATAGAGTCAAGTTCAGTTTAAGTACTTTAAGTTAATTAAACGGTAATTCATGACGAAGGTATCAGAATTACCCATGTCCTTATAATCCAAAGAATTTCTCTCAACACATCTGGTGATGCAGTGATCGGACCTTTCCTTGTCATTCGCACGGCCGGGGTTCAATTCCTGTTGGTGGGAAGACATGTTTTTTTTAATTTAATAAAGTTTTAAATATCGCTCTGGTGAAACGGTCATTTCTGTCATGCGGTTTTAAGTACAAACCTTTTTTTAAATTAAAACCATTTTTATTTTAATGAAGTTTTAATAAATATGATTTTAAGGCTGAACTCTAGATACAGCCTGAAAGTCATACAAGCATATGCACCTACATCAACATCCGATGAAGAAGAATTGGAATTCTTCTAAGACAATATTGACAAAACTCTGCAAGAAAAACCTGTTCACTATACAATACTAACAGGCGATTTCAATTCAAAGTTGGAGAGAAAACAAGATACATCAGAAACCTGGGGGATCATGGTTATGGTACAAGAAACGAGCGAGGAACAAGACTTCTACATTACTTACAACAAAACAACCTCTATGAAGTGAGTTTCTTCTTTAATAAAAAACCACAACGCAATGGGCACATCCGAATGGCTACACAAAGAACACGATCGTTTTTGTTTTTGCAGGTAGAAAGGATATAGTACACGATGTGTCAGTTCTCAATAAGTTTTCGATCGGTAGTGATCACCGAAGGATAAGAACAAAAGTAGTCGTAAATACTAAAAAAGAAAGAAGGAAATTAATAACTAAACCCAAAAAAAAAGGATGCCCCTTCCCCCTCCAACATAAAACTATTCCAGAACGAAAGTAACAAAAACTTGGACAACACACTACATACTGGTGAGAGAAGTGTAGATAACGAACAGCTGAATAGTGGAGGCAGATAAAAAACATTGTCCCAAAGACATGAAAACAGAAGGAAAATTAAGCACAAACACCAAAGGACTGATGCGGGAAAGAAGGGAACTAAAGAACAAATACGGAAAAAATCTAACAGTCTTTACACAATTAAACAAAGACATTTCCAAATCTAATAGATCCGATATAAGAAACTTCAATACCGAACTGGTCACAAGGGTGAAAATAATGGGAACTTAAAAGTACTAAGGCAAACGCTTTCTCAAGGAAAGCAAACATATCAAGTATAAGAGGCAAACAAGGAAGGATTACAACTAACAAAGAAGACATCTCCAAGATAGTAGAAAACTTTTATGTGGAATTATACAAAGAACATAACAAAAATAACGATAAAGAACAAAAACTACCCAAGGTTCTAAATCAGGGCTCTGAAGAGGTGCCGGAGATCGCTCTATATGAAATAAGAAAAGCACTCTCTGAAATGAAGCGTAAGCTAGTGATTGATGCTATAAAGATGGGAGGAGAATATTATATTATTTTATATGGAGGAAAAGTGATACTTTTCATGGCGCGCTCGTGTTTAACAGCCGAACGGAGTGAGGCTGGTAATAGAGAGCAAGCCATGAAAAGTAACTTTTCCTCCAAATAAAATATGCCGTTTTTTCTTCAAATATCGACAAATTAATGCAAAAACATCTCTTTTTAATATTAATACTAATTATTATTAAAGATAAGTGGGTTCGCAAGGCGGCTTAGACCGGTGTCGGTGAATATAGGCACATGTTGTTGCTACAGTAATGTAACATAAAGCTGTCAATGGATGCTGTCAGCAATTATTATTTTTTTTAAATTGCGTCTCCGATTGCGTTTTAGTTCCGTATTGATAAGCAGTTATTGAGTAAGTTCGATTAAATAATAACCAATTTGTTCCTAAATTAGTGATTTTTAGAAATGCAGTCACAAATTGAGTGATAAATACAAATTGTAGTTTAATAAATCTTGAGTTGTTGACGCTTATTTTGTTGTCTGTTTGTATTGTATCTATGTTGCTATGACAACACTTTTACCTCCGCCGGCAGAAAAGTGAAAAGTAAAGCTCCGGCGGAGGAAAAACGAAACTTCACGGCCGCCTACACAGTCGATAATGACGGATTTACTGACGTTTGAAGAAAAAAACTATTATGTGCACTGGGAGTCATGATCAACGAATGTTTGTCAGAAGGCATAACACCAGCAAAGTGGAATAACGCAAGCATAATTCTTTTGCACAAGAAAGGCGATATTACAGACCCTGGAAACTACAGGCCAATTAGCTTATTATCTCATCTATATAAACTCTTTACAAAGAATATTACAAATAGGCTGGCCTCTAAATTAGATCTATACCAACCACGGAAGCAAGCTGGGGTTCGATCAGGTTATAGCACGACCATCTTCAAACTCTCAAAAGCCTAATAGAGAAGACAGTTGAATATAACCAAGCGTTGGTTTTGGTGTTCGTGGACTATGAGAAAGCCTTCAACACCATCAACCAACAGAAAATGTTGGAACCGGTATCTGACTGGCGAATAGATCATCGCTACACCACAATAATTAAGCATATACAGGGTGGCCCATTAGTGTGACAAAGTCCAGTATCTCCCTTATTTACAGAGATACAAAAAAAAAAGTTAAATACAAAAGTTGTAGGATATGTCGTGGTCCATAGCGTAAAAATATTTTCAATTATACAGGGTGCTTCGTAAAAGCCTGGTGTTTGTTTTTTTACTTTTTTTAAATGGAACGCCCTGTATATTATTGCACATTTAGATTCTACATAAAATTCTAGATATATTTCATGTATAATATCCTATACCTAAGTCTAACCGTTTTTGACAAATTTCAAATTTTATGTCAAAAATGACGTTTGCAGGCCAAAACATCATTGGCAATCTTTGCTAACCAAAGCCCTAATTAATTAATTGGGGTTAATTTCTTTGTAGAACAGGACCTACTTTAGTAGACTGTGTTGATATTTTTATAATAAGATAATACAGGGTGATCAAAAACGGTCAATTAAAAGTATATTCAAAAAAACCTAAAAAGTTAATTTTTTTAAATGGAAACCTCCTATTTTTATTATTTTATCTTATTTAGCATTAAAAATAAAGGTGACTTTGTATAAGATTGTCTATTCGAAAAACTTGTAGTTTTTGAAATATTGGCCATTTACCATTTTTCTATTGTAAAAATGCTATACGGCTTTTAAGGATTGTTGTTAGTTGGCCATGACGGCGTGGCGCGTCGAAAAAAAAAACAATCGAGCACTACAGATGATGCCACCATTTCTTGTTATTTGATAATTTGTGTTTGTGTATTAGTGTATTTTATAGCAATTTCATTTAAAACATAAATCAGAATTTTAAATACTGAATTTTTCACAAGCCTAAATGGTCGATATGATCTTTGTTTTGGGAGCTAGTACCAAGAATGCGCTAGTAGCAAGAAGATTGTATCAACAACAGCTTCCCAAGAGACGGCAACCTGAAAGAAGGGCATTCGAGGGTTTTGAAAGAACTGGCAGCGTGACATATGAAAAGAATACTCGGGAAAAGCATGCACAAACTGAGAAAAATCAATTAAATGTACTATTAACAGTAACAGAAAACCCGCATATTGGACAGCGATCCCTTTCTCAGCAGGTTGGTTTTGAACGAAGTACGGTTTAGCGAATACTGACGTCTCAAAAAATGCACCCCTATCATATTCAAGTACTTCAGGAGTTGGTTCCCGAAGATTACCAAAGACGATTGGAGTTTTATTTGTGGGCTCAAAACAAAATAAATCAGAAAAGAAATTTTGCTCATTTGATCATATTCACAGATGAGGTCACTATTCACAGAAACGGATGTGTAAATAGACACTGAAAGTCCATATTTTGTAAGATGTACTTCCCAAACTAGATGGACCTTAAATGTTTGGGGAGGTGTTGTCGGTAACCATGTAATTGGACCATACTTCTTTGATCAAAGAGTAACAGGGGAAGTATACTTAGACTGTTTACATGACCATTTAAATAATTTATTGACTCAAGTGCCAAATGAAACACAACAAGAAATGTGGTTTCTTCCTGATGGGGCCCCAGTCCATCATACAGGGCCGATCATAACATTTTTAAATGCAAGATATCCAAATCGTTGGATTGGCAGGAAAGTTTCTGTTTCATGGCCTGCTAGATCCCCAGATCTAACCAAAATGGACTTTAGCATATGGGGGTATATAAAAGAGCAAGTATATAAAATATCGCACATGAAGATTAGAATTTGAAACTGTTTTCAAGATACCAGTGTTGAAATGTGTCGAAATTTAAGTAGCGAATTCGAGAGCCGTACTGCACTGCACTTCAAGAAGGGGGCGGACATTTCGAACAATTAATTAGGTAGTAAGTATTTGACGTTTATCTAGTATTTTAAGGTGTATCTGTACAACTAGTTATAGTCGTAGCTGCATAATAGTTATAGTTTTCGATATATTATCAATTTAATATTAATATTAATAATTCATTTTCTATAATAACAGACGGGATTCGGTCTCCTGAGTCATTGTTTACATACTCTTGCTTAAACAGTTTATAATATTAACTATACCTATAATCCAAAAAAAATTTATATTTAAGGAAAAATTAAGTTGAAGTGCACCGCCTGTGCGTTTTCTGTCAAAAATTCATAAATATAGCAGTGAGGGTTTCGAAAATTTCGGCTTGTGAAAAATGCATTATTTAAAATTCTGATTTCAGTTTTAAATGAAATTTCTATAATATACACTAATACACAACACAAATTATCAAATAACAAGAAATGGTGGCATTATCTGTGCTCGATTGTTTTTTTTTCGACGCGACACGCCGCCATGGCCAACTAACCACAAACCTTAAAAGCCGTATAGCATTTTTACAATAGAAAAATGTTAAATGGCCAATATTTCAAAAACTACAAGTTTTTCGAATAAACAATCTTATACAAAGTCACCTTTATTTTTAATGCTAAATAAGATAAAATTATAAAAATAGGAGGTTTCCATTTAAAAAAATTAACTTGTTAGGTTTTTTTGAATATACTTTTTATTGTCCGTTTTTGATCACCCTGTATCAATTTATTATAAAAATATCAACACAGTCTACTAAAGTAGGTCCTGTTCTACAAGGAAATTAACCCCAATTAAAGAATAAAGGCTTTGGTTAGCAAAGATTGCCAATGATGTTTTGGCCTGCAAACGTCATTTTTGACATAAAATTTGAAATTTGTCAAAAACGGTTAGACTTAGGTATAGGATATTATACATGAAATAGATCTAGAATTTTATGTAGAATCTAAATGTACAATAATATAAAGGGCATTCCATTTAAAAAAAGTAAAAAAAAACAAACACCAGGCTTTTACGAAGCACCCTGTATAATTGAAAATATTTTTACACTATGGACCACGACATATCCTACAACTTTTGTATTTAACTTTTTTTTGTATCTCTGTAAATAAGGGAGATACGGGACTTTGTCACACTAATGGGCCACCCTGTATATGAGAACGCTACGGCCTGTGTAAGGCTTCACGAAGATACGAACAACTTCCGAGTAGAAAGAGGTGTTCGCCAAGGCGACACCATTTCTCCGAAATTATTCAACAACATGCTCCAGTACATGTGCAAACAAATAGACTGGGAAGAGCTAGGCCTGAACATAAACGGTGAAAATCTGTGCCACCTAAGATTTGCTGATGACATAGTCCTAATATCCGACTGCATTAATAAAGCCCAAAAAATGGTACAGAGGCTGAACACGGCCTCTCAAAAGAAGGGATTGAAAATGAACATAACAAAAACACAAGTAATGATAAACCTAGTAATTGGTGGTGGTTGACAAAAACCAAATCGAAAAAAAAGCTTCTTAGAAGTACTCGGGTCACGAAATACGAATTAGCCGCGATAATCAGACCTGTGAGCTCGCTAGACGAATAGGGTTGACGTGGGCAGCCTTTGGCCGGCTAAGCAACATTTTTTAATCGGCACTTCCAATATGTCTGAAAAGAAAGATCTTCAATTAGTGTGTGCTGCCCGTTCTGACGTATGGCGCTGAAACCCTAACACTTAGAAAACGGCAAATAAGAAAGATCAATGGGTTATCATTGACAGATAAAGAGCGAAACGTGGAAATACACAGAAGAACAAAAAGAACAGATGCCGTAGAAAGAATAACAACTCTTAAGTGGAACTGGGCGGGACACATTGCTAAGATCAATGATAACCGATGGACCAAGAAGATAGTGGAATGGAGGTCGCGACAAGACGCATTTAGAAATAGAGGTCGTCCACCGACTAGAATGCGTGATGATCTGAAACATATCCACACCAACTGGATGTGTTGCTCAGGACAGGAAGCTATGGAAACAATTTAGGGAGGCCAATGTCCAGCAGTGGACTCTGGAGGCTCGTTGATGATGATGATGAATCTATTTTAGTTCAATTGTGCTTTCAGAATTCTTTAAATAGACAAATAAATCTATTTTATTAGTATTCAGGTTGTTTCAGAGATGCTAAAAAATAATGGTGAATGAGTGTTAAATATTATGTTCAAATAAGATTATCTTCAATATCTTTGAAACGATTTTAGATAATGCATTGAACTATAGTACGCGTTAGTATGACATTATAAATCACACTTTTATGCGTAAAAGTATATGTTCTACCTTCACCAGAGGCGTGCGTGTTCGCAATTTATTTTACTAAATATTGATTTTTTCAAAATTAAGTAATACTTTATTCTTAAAACCACTTGAATTCTTCAGTTGTTTTCGAGTTTACAATTAATTTTTTATAGTTGATCGATTTGGAAGACGAAGTAATATAAAATGTATTTCCTATTTAAATCTAAAATCAGAGCTTGTTATTATTAAAGCGATGCCCATGCATGTATCTTTCAAAACAAAAATATTTACTTATATCAAGCAAAATTAGCAAAATTTGCCTAGATTTAGCCTGACTATTCTTCGTTAAAACAGGAAGCTATATCTACAAATATAGTAAAACATTTTCAGAACGAATATAGACATAATTGGAGTATTCAATTTGTTTGTGTATAAAAGTATTTTTTTCAAAATTTGGTACCTGCCACAATTTGACTAATTACTTCTGCATTGCAACTCGCCAAAGCGTTCCACAGATAAAGCATTTCGAAGATCAGCAATTTGAAATAGATGACAATGTAATTCTTTGCCGTTTCACTGTCCTTGGGACAGCAGTGAAATCTGCGTGCCAAGAACTCGTCCAGTTGTCCTCCTCTGGAGCTTCCACAGCTTTTTTGCAACTCGTCGAATACATTGTAATTGCTAAAATCTGGCATAGCACCTAAAAAAATAGCGCAGAAAAATAGAAAGATGGCTTCAAAAAAATCTGAAAATTAATTTTAAGTTTCTTATTATTTGATTTTTAAAAGATGATATCTCAACTCTAAAGTATTTAATATATGGAAATACGTTCTACCGTTGAAAAGCAAAACCAAGTTGCGCTTGTTACAATATAATTTTCTCTTTGAGAGAATATGTTACTCCCTCCCCCCCTCACTTATAATAGCATGGACATAGAATAGATTAAGAAGCAATTAGCTATGTTTAGCGTTAACACTAACCATTACCATTCCGGTTCACATATACACGTTTGGTGTCAGTTTGTTATGTGGCAACTGAAGTTTAGTCCGTTGGCTGTTATCTGTCAACCGGAATATTGAAAATAGATAAAAAAAAACTCCTCTATATCTCTTGATAACCTCACCAAAGGCATAAATATCATGGATACCATTGTTGGAACAATTGTGTCTCTGATAATTGGTAATTTACCAAGGGATGAATTTATATCGGGCCTGAATCAGATGCTGAACCTACCAGTTCAGTAATCTTGAGCTATTTTCTCGCGTTGAATTTGGTTCACCTATAAAGTTTATCATGTTTCAAAACAGTACATTATCGCGTCGCACGTCGCACTAATGCTCTCACACTGAAACTGGTTGAAAATGCTTCGAATCGAAATGGGATCTAGTCTTATTGCAAAGAGTCACCTGCGCATTATTTCTTTTTTGGTTTTTGACATCGAGACTGGTAACGAAATTGTACCAAATAATTTAAAAAATCATATTCAACATATTGTGGCAATCAGTCTTCACAATACCTTTCCGGCCACACATGTTAAAGTTAAGACGACTTGTAAAATTAGATAAGTTAGATAACCACAGATCATTATTGTTTCCTAACCGTACTGGAAAAGCGGATTTCCGTTTATTTTTTTGTATTGACCTGGTGCACGTTAAGGAAAATTAACCGAACTTAAGATATAATATTGAACCTTCCTTTAGGTATTCTGGTCATCAAAAACATGAAAGAGAAGAATGTAAATGTATTTTTTTAAATTAAAAGTTGTTCGAACTCACCCGTATTGGTGGGGTAAATTCGAACGTTGCTTTAAAACCGAGTTTAAAACGCACCGAATTTTCATTTTAGACCTAGATATGTGTAAATTCGAACGATTCAAATCTTCCTTAATCTTAGTTAATCTTTAGACTTAAAAAGAATGTGCATGCATTTTGAGAAAGTCAAGCTTTATTATTTAACAAAAATGTATTTTTAACTTTAATTCAAATGCCATGAATCAGAAGCATTTAAAACTATTTTTTTATACCAATAAACTTAAAAACAAAAACGTATCCCAAAAAATAAACAAGCAAATAGGAGCTACGCAATAGCTAGGAATAACAAATTTAAAACTAAATACAAATTAACAAATACAAACTTAAACCAAAATTTATTCAATAAAATATTCTCCCTAAGTTTTTTGGTAGGTACACTAAGTTTCTTTAAAATGTCATTTGCCATCTGGGTAATGAAAACAATTATGTAGTTTCTCAGATCGTTCTTGCCTTAAAAAATATACCAATAAAAGCTCAGACTGTTCAAGAAAAACTACAGTAATTTTCCCCACATTGAAAGCTGTCTAAAACATAATCATTCACAATAAAATTTTCACTTCTTAAAACTTAGCTCTAATTCTCTATCTTTGTCTGAGATCAATTCATTGTTTTGATTTGTGTTAACACCATCATAATTGGCATTATAAGATCCTTTACACAAATAGAGCACTATATAAAATTCGGCCTTTCCCATTGGTCGATCCGCATGGCCCTTTGCTCGCTACGGGGGCTCAAGAAAAGGAAACTAACCAGGTGCTAACCTAATCTAACCCAAGACATACCCAAAATCAAGAAAAAAAGCTGTTTAGAAACATAATCTTTAAAAAAAAAGCAACGGGGTTCGAACCCGCGTTTTCCAGGTGAGACCCAACGATCTAAACCTCTACACCACAAGAGCTCTTGATAAAAATCGATTGCATCACGCAGACATATCGTAATACGGGATGGATCGATTTTTACATAGTGCACTATTTGTGTAAAGGATCTTTAAATGCTCATAATTGTCAGGGCTCAGGGCTCGATTGGTCAGAATCAAAGACAGTCTAATCGTCAGAGCTACTTGACTATCTTAAAATCGAAGCCTGGCCTAAATCACGGGCCTTAACTCCTTTTCCTGGAGCTACATCTTTTTTTTTGCCTAGTTTTATATTTTGTCTGCCTTCCAAAGTCTTTGATTTTTTCAAAAAATCAACGAGTTACGGACCAACGCCGATCAATTTCAATTTGATTTGCTGTTTTTCCAGTTGATCAGGCATGAGCTTGGGAAGTTTGTTTAAAACTACATTTTTATCACAAGGGATTATTCCGCAAGCTCTAAAACCAGAAAGGATATTGTTGACAGCACTAAGTTCAACAGCGTTCAGTAGTTTTCTCAACATTTGTGGAAATTCGAACATCGCAAAACGCCTCTATTTTTGGTTTCTATTCAGTCAAAATTTGCCTCCAGGCTTTTTTGAATGGAGCGAAAAAAGCCACATCCACCGACTGTAGTAAGTGAGTGGCATTGGGAGGCAAAAGTACAAACTCAATGTTATTCGTTTCGCACAGTTGTATCACGTTGAGTGAAAGGTGACTGGATAAATCAATTCAAATTAAAATGTTTTCCCCTTCAAATCATCTGAAGTATGGTAGAGCAACTCTCTCAAACCAGTCTTCGAAGATGGCCCTTTGAAACGAATCGCTTTTGGTACGATTTTACAGAGCATCATCTGGATCATTTTCCGTCTAAGTGGGGTGAAGATGTTGTGCTCTATAAACCACATAGGGGGCTAACAATTTTCCAGATCCAGTGACTGAAATCAATATAGCGGTGCTGTATTTGCTAGAAGCTACAATTCTTTTTACATATTTTGTGCCTTTCTTGCAAACGACCTTTACTCTAGCAGGATCATTACACAAATTTGTTTCATCATAATCCATGATGTTACTGCTGGTACACGCTGTAGATTTTGTGACAAATTTTGAAAATAGTCGCTAATAACTTCGGGATTTAGTTCAGCTCGACAGCGCTTAATATTCTGACACAAACGTCCAGTTAAAATTGGGTTCCTTTTTACGAAACTATGAAACCAATCTACACCAGGCATGTTGTTCTTAAAGGTTTTAATAGTTTTACCTTGGACATAAAGAAATTGCTTTTGCAACAACCGAATGTCCAACATAGTTAGAGGGAAGCCCCACTCTGCAGCTTTTTGAATCCCTGATGATAGACTAACCTCTTCTTCTTTTCTACCACATGTGTTTTCTACTAAAACAGAGTTTTATCCACAATACCGAAACATAATTTTTGCACTCGACTCGCGTTTCGCTAACATGGTTAGCGAAACGCGCGGCCAGTGCAAAAATTCTGTTTGTGGGTAAAACCCTGTTCAGTGCATTTTTCCGAAGGTTTCAAACCCCAACATTGTCTTCTTCTTTTGTTGAAGCTGTTTGCCTACCTGTTGGTAATCGATGATTTACCTTAATTTTACTGGATAAGGTGGCTATCGGCATACCGTAGACTTCCGAGACACATCGATGACATTTTGTTTTGCCTCAGATCTTCGAGTGCTTTTTCTAAAGAAGCTTTGGTGTAATTGCCATAACGTGTGGCCCCAAGCCGTTTCTTGTATTTTCGCGCCATGTTCGAAGTTGCCCCACTAAAAGTAAAATTTTCGTTTTTTATTTTTTTTTAAATTACCCTATTTATTAAAAACAAAATTAAAATTACAAATCATATTAAGGACATGTCAAGCAATATATCTACAATTTTTTATAGTGATATGACTTACAGGATCGGAGCCACAGATTTTTGTTTATAACCCAACTATAAAACGTCAAAAATACGAATTAAATTGTAAAATTCGGTGCGTAATTACTTCCCGCTCAACAAGCCCATGACAACGTGAAGCCGCTCGGCCGACTGCCTGCTTGACAACTTGACTCGCAAATCGCGATCAACAAAATTCGAGCACTCTAAACCGAAAAGAAGGAAGAACGTTCGAATTTAGGCCACCCTTTCGAAGTAGGCCCACTTTACGGTACCAGGAAATTGATATTAGGATATATAGTGAGTAAACAAAAGTCGGTCACCCCTTCTAACTTTTGAACCGCTTGGTATACTGCTATGAAATTTGGAACGATATTATAGGAGACAATTTTCTATTTTTCGAGCGAATAATGTCAAAATGAAAGTTGAGGGAGGGCAGCTTTGATTTTTTTTCCAAATAGAAGGGTTGGTCATGTGACACTATGCTTAATTCAACCCTGCTCGACTTCAAAAACTTTTGATTAATACACATTCTCAAATAGCGAGTAATTTTAGATTTGATTTTTTGATGCCTAGTTTCAGATCGTATGTGCATTTTATTCCACCAGAATATTGCTGCCATGGTTTCCTGATATTTGTCATTTTAATACGTGCCTGTCAAGTGTTCTAAAAACTTCGGTAATATCATTTAGTTCAAATAGCGCGTTAGCTAGAAGATAAAGCAGATATCATCTTTGGCGAGGCTAATCGGAATTATCATGTTGCTGTTCGTATCTTCCATGAACCCTCTCAGGAACAGCCAATGTGCACGAAATACTTACAGAAACTTTTGCCACTATTTCAAGTATTAGGTATCATAAAAGATGCCTCAAGATCTGGAAGGCCAAAAATTAGCCAAAACGTGCAAGTGCAGGTCGTAGTGAAATGGTAAATTAACCGCCAGCAATATACTAAGCAAGTAGCTGAGACATACAATATTTCATGTCCTTTAGTCAAGAAGATTTTGAAAAGTAATAGATTTCATCTTTATAAGATGAGAATTGTCCACGAATTATCAGAGGATGATCCTGACAGATGATTAAAGTTTTGCGAGATTATTGCATGAATTAGGATTGAAGAAAATATCAATTATCTCAGGCATATTTGTCTTACCGAGAGTATCTTTTTTTGAATGGAACAGTCAACACTCAAAACTGTAGATATTGTAGTGGTGAAAACCCTTATCTGTTTCGAGAAGGGCATACTCATTTTCCTCAATAATTAAATATTTTGGGCGGGCATTTTGGGTGACCATATTTATAAGTCCCACATTTTTCGAAGGAAATTTAAACGGACCTACTGTACAGGAATATAAGTTTATTCCGCTCCACTAAATTCTGTTTAATTATCAATGATTTTCGATGAATCGCCAATGATCTGTTCGGAAACGGGCTTATCTCACGTAGTTGGTAATTGGAAAGCGTAGCGCGCTGTTTAATGCCTACAATTTATGAATTTACTACAGATTGCTATATTTTATATATATTCAGTATAAGAGGTTGAACGTCTTGAATTTTGAAAGCAAGGTCGTTTATCTTTATGACAACGTTTGGCTGTGAAAGTGCTAGTTTTGATCTTGAAATATTTTATTAATCATGCATATATTTCACTAATTTCTTAATTTTTTTAAATACATAATTAATAATTGTTTCTGATTCGCTTAATAATATTCTGCTAAAGCAAGAATTTAGCATTTTTATATTACACTTTCGATTAACTTACAACTTCAATAATCTTATTTTTTTTGTAGTGACCATCGGGTTAAAATACCGATTTGTTGGTGGATAATTGCGTATATCATCAGTCAAATTCATGTAATTTGATAATGGTTTAGTCCAAATTTACAGAGAATTAAATCATTTCATCGTTTAGCGGTCACGCACATTGGTTTACGTATTTTAATTTAAATTGAACAGTATTATTTGGGGAATTCTCAAAGTGGATTTTATATATTCCTGCAAAGGCAGTTAATTGATTTTTTAGTAGAATTTCTCTGATTTTTCCTCATAGTATTGTTAGTCTTAATCTTTTTTCTTTTCAAGCTTATTTCATTAAAACTTCAGATTATTTGTAACATCAAGCATATAATTATTAGCACTTGCCCTGTCACGTTTAAACACTGATGTACCGACATTAATTTGCTTTTGAGAGGTTAAGCTCACATGTGTAAATGTACCTGTTTTTTTTTCCTTATCTTTAATCTAAATTCCTATCTCATTGCGAGGTAGTGATTACCTTATCTTTGTCTCTAATTAACTGAGGTGTAATTACGCTAAGTATCATTTATGTGCCAAGGGCCATATAGAAGAGTAATATAAATTACTTATAATATAAGACTCATTTATAGAGAGGTTGTATCTCTATTTATCATTAAAATCAAGTTACCTTTTATTTAAATTTGCCGAGAGCCACTGTTTGGAACAAAGTTTCATAATTTTCTTTTTTATTTTAAATTTCAGCCATAATTTCTTTTGAACTAAAGAAAAGGAATATCTTGAGTAATAGTAATTATTTATAGTGTTGCTTAACAATAGTTATTTATAATTTTTACTCAACTTAAAATTGTAATTTAAGTTCTGATTATACCTGCTGTAACCAATAAATCAACTACAGCTGTGCCGTACAAACTGGTAGGAGTCGTCACTAGAATTACCTGTAAGTCCTGGATAAACCTAAATCGATTGAACTTAGGTACAGGCAGAAGCGGTGCCAGTGGAGGTCCCAACCGATCGCATGGTTACAGACAACTGAACGAAGTTAAGTATCAGTCAGTCAGAAGAAAGATCGTTTGTAAAGACCAACTATCTGTTATAATTAATTTTTTTAAAGTTTTAACTTTCATTCGCATTGCTAGTCAATTTATGCAAAAAAAGTATATTTCAAACAATTTCATAAGCTGATTATATAGATTTCAATTTTTCAAATTTTATCAGTCAATTAAATATAAAATTAATTTAAATTCTCTTGTTTATGTTATCGCAAGATCGATATCTGTGAGGCACGAATTTTATTGTAAGGGCAATTTTGGATATTCTTATCTTTATAGTTATTAATCTTTAAGTGTTTACTTTATACTCAGTTTGCATTGTCTCTAGGAACTCTGGCGCCCAAATATAATTACAACAACTCACACCCTGAGAGCAAACGAATCTCATGCTTAATTAAACTAAATAAATTAACTTCCGCTATAAATTAGTGTCCAACTAAATTTATCCTTACTAATTGGCGACTGTGCTAGTATTTCATTATTAAGTGACGCCCAACTGATCAATTCATTACACTACATATCTGCGAATGCTTCAAGATACCATCACTCTACCTATTGATGGCGTTGTTGCTCAAAATGCATTCGAATTGCACTATGGCATCACATTTCAATGTGTGCAGGTATAAACCTTTCACCGTGTTAGGCAAGAATTTTCTAACAGGATATTATTTTGTTAAAAGGTCTAAGGCGGGCATTTCCAATATCTTTTAAGATGAAAATTTGACGTTTGAGTTAGTTTGGGTTAGTCTAATTATTAAGTATTATATCATTCTTCTTGATTAGTTTTGTAATTGGGTACTTACATAATATCAAACCTGCTTAAAACATTGATATTAGTTGCTATTTGCGAATGTATGAAACAAATGTTGTCAAAGCCGATGGCTGAATTAAACATAAAAAGCCCTTCAAAATGAAGTGTCACAGACAAACTCTTCCACTTAAAAAAAATCAAAACCTCCTCCAACTCTCATTTCGACATTTAAAGCTGCCATTATTTGCTCAAAAATAGAGATTGTCTCATATAATACCGTTCCAAATTTCATCCCATTACTTTATGTCCTCAACGTATAGTGAAGATAAATTAAAAAAATATTTGACATATGTCAAAGTAAAAGTCGTCACGTGTCAAAAGTAATAAAAACCACTTTGAATAGAAATGAATAAGATAATTAAGTACTGGTTTTTAAAATACATTCAATGGATCTAATCCTGGTACAGAATGATTTTCTGTCTATTAGATTAGTTACTACTAGTAGTCTAATATGTCAAAGGGTGAGAACAATACTACATTGTCCATGCTATTTTTCCTCTGCCCATATGTTACGATCTCGAGGTTTATTCGTTATAATCGAGGTTATTAGTGATATAGCTAGAACAAGGAGCTGCCATTTCGCTCCTACACACAGATCAAAAAATGGTAAAAATAGATTCTTAATATTCATTCATTCATTAATTTTTGATTAATTTTTACCGCAACTGGTGTGATTTTTTTTGTACCTCTTAGGTATTCTCTTAAGATTTAATATTCTCAACAAGAACAACTTTTAATGTGGATTATTTTATTGAATAAACGAAAGTATATTGAGAAATTATGTTTTTGGTAATTGTGCTCCCCACTTTTGCCCCCCACTTTTAAGAACCACGCACCGCCCCCCGCGCCCCCCGCGCCCCTCTGCTCAATGACTAAAAATATCTTACCAATGCAAATTGCAGCTAAATATCCATAAAATGATCTCGACCATCTGCTAGCGTGCTTCAAATAGATAAAGGTATTCCGCGCATTTTGACAGTCCAACTCTATAAGATGACACCATCCTATTTCGTGCAGACATAGCATTTTTATTTCTCGGTGATTCGCATTGTCTTTCGCTTTTTGGAACGACGTTAAAGCTGAGGAAATAGCAGACTGAAAAATATAGAATGATAAATATAATATGTAGAACGATTTTAAAACCACAAAACGGATATCCATTCCGTTTTGAGATTTTAACTATTCTTTTCGATTATTAATTTCTAGTCTTAGGGGCTTTCAAGCAAAGCATTCTAACTAGCAGCCAACTGAGGGAATATTTGTGGCCAAGACTCAAGTTGTAGGGTTAGCGCAATTCACAGAGAAAAAGGGGTATAATTGAAGTTAAAAAATAATAACTAAATAATACTTAATAGGGTTTATTTAGATGCTAAAGTTGCCGTTTATATTATGCGACCATCAATGATGGAGATTCATTATCTATTTGGATTATTTGATACTTGACTTTTCTTCCTAAACCCAACCAGAGGCGGACATAGCAATTTATTTTGGAGAGTAGGCGTACAAAGGGAAAGTTGAGTTTTGTTTTGTTGTGGATTTGGATATCATATTTGAAATGCTGGAATATAGGATAAGATGGGTCACTCTTAAACATTATAAACCAAAATGCGGCTGTATTCTATCTAGGCCTCGATCTAGGCTTTTAATCATCTTAAAAACATGAAGCAGTTTTTGTTCTAACCTCCCTTTCTAATTGCAAATATAAAAGAGGAAAAATCCCCCAAATAATTCTACCTATAGAATTTTACTAGGAAAAATTAAATGTGTTTTTACAGCCAAAAAGCGCAAGGACAAGGCAGTCGAATAGTTTAATACACCGGATAGAGGTGATCATAGAACTGAATTACTGAGGATATCCGCGAATAAGCTAGAAAAACTGAAAACCCCCGAGAATAGGTAATAACAGTTGGGAAACGCTTAAGAAATGGTGGCAAAATCGGGAACTTTGTACTCTATTATCACATTTTTCACAGTATTTTCTCAAATATCACTGCGGCAACGCCGCTTATTACAGGCACCAAAACTGATGAGGAAAAACAATAGCTTGTGAAACAAGCGTTAAATTTAATATTGGAATAAAACGAAAAATTCATTCGTATTAGTAGATCATCAATTTGTCACTAAAGTTATTTCAAAATTCTTAAGCTGCATAAATATACCAGATTCATTAAACGGCATTAACATCAATATTCTAAAGCCGCTGACAAAAAGTAGGGGAGATTGTTGTTCCTTGAGTACTGTAAGATACCTTACTTGTTATTTGCTTTACTTTTAATCTAAGATACATCGCTTATTATTTGCTCAACTTTAAATCTTCTCAGGATAGGTATAATCTCTCTCCTGGACCACACACAATATTTATTTAAGTCCCAGGATGTAGTTGTTTTCACTAGAATATTATTTTATTTAATCTAGTTAAGAAACTGTAATCTTTATTACGAATAATCAGCCTGTTTCTCCTTACACCCGAGAGTGTTGATACTTCACACTTCTAAGATAAATACTATGTTGGAAATGCTAGTTTTAAACACATATTTAAATAAGGAGATCGCATGGGAACATTAATCTGTTTACTTAAACGAGGATATAAAAACCTTTATTCTCTTAGCTTCAGCATCAGTTCGAATCCTTAACATGAAAGTTAATACTAGTTAGTTTAAGCCTCTCTCTTGATACGTGTAACACAACTTATATTTTTGTACAGTAACCAATATAAATAGTTAAACTTATCGGTGTGCATATTGTTTTCGCCATTCCAACCATCATCCTGACAAAGTAAATTCGTCGGGGAAGCACGTAGAAAATACATCCCTGGTGTCAACAAAGGTCTCCAACAAAAGTGGGATTTCCGGTCACAAGCTTCCAGGACAATAGCCGACAGGTTCCAGGAAATTGGTGGATCTAAATCCTTCAGACAGGAAGCCACAGCGTCACAGAAGACAATTGCAGTCCAGCGCCGCAGCATTGAACGTCCGTAAGTGGTAAGATCTTTTTTTGATCGACTGTTTTGGTTTTTGGTTGTACAAAATATTTTTGTGTTTCCGTATTATCTCCTATTTTCTTCCCATTCCTATTTTAAAAATTAAGTTGTAATTTTATTTTTTCGCAAATCTCATAACATCGCTCTATGAAATTTTTATCGCTCTGCTCTTTAATTTCGTATAATATATATATTTTATTTCCTTTTCAACATGTCAACTGAATTTAAATTACAATTTCTGTGTTCCTTAATTCCTAAGTCATTCGATGGCAAAAGAACTGACTATCATGAGTTTATTACTAATTGCAACAATGCTGTCGAACTTGCTTCAGTTGAACAACAAAAACCTCTCTTTTTCTTTATCATCTCTCGATTGACTGGCAGGGTTAGGTCTCAATTGCAAGGTAAAACATACACCAGTTGGTTAGAATTAAAAGATATTTTAAACACTTTTTATCAAGATAAAAAACATTATATACAATTAATGGAAGAGTTAAATACTATGAAACAAAGTTTGTCTGAATCTGTTGTGTCATTTTATGAAAGAATTAATAAATTTACAAATAGGCTGCATAGTTCGATTACTTGTAAATCTAAAAGCGAACAGTTAGGTAAAATAGACACTATTAAAGAACTAGCTTTAAGTAGGTTTATACATCATTCAAAACCTGAAATATCTAGATTTTTACTAGCTCAAAATCTTGAAGACATCTCGGAAGCTTTATCTAAAGCAATCGAAAAAGAAAGAGCCATTGGCATTTCTCGTGAAGAATTCCGTACAAAACCTTTAAAATATTGCAACTTCTGTAAAATAAATGGGCATGAAACTAGAAATTGTTTTAAAAAACCAAATAGTCAACCAATTAATTTTAACCAAAGCCGTGCCCGCCATTTTAATTCAAATAAACGTACTCCTAATTATAATAATAATAATAACAACAACAATAACTCTCCTAATCAATACACAAAATTTTGTAATTATTGTAAAAATCGAGGTCATTTAATCTCCGAATGCAGAAAGCAAGAATTTAATAATAAAAGGAAGGAACAGCAAAATATCAACAATCCTATCAACCCACATAATTCTGAGCCAATAAATTTAAATTTAAACTAGAACAGCTCCCAAGCGGACGCCTCGATTGTGGAGACCGACATCCGAATGGCGTAAAATCAAATCTTTATTCCAATTCAAATCACCTAATCTCTTCTACCTAACTTATATTCAGAGGTTAGTCACATCTGTCCTAAATCCACTGATATTAGTAATCATTTCAAATCTAATCAATCTCATCATACGTCTAATCCTAATTCTTCCAATTCCGGGAATAACCCCAATGTAATGGACGTATTGCTAACAAATAATAATGTTGTGTATATTAAAACAACATATCAAAATATCGAATTCAAATTCTTAATTGACACGGGAGCTAATGTCTCTCTCATAAAATGACCGAAACTAAAACTAACGAAATCGACTTATAACCCTTCTGAAACCTTGGCCTTAAATCGTTTAAGCGCTAATTCCCCTGTATCAACAATAGGAAGTATTAAAATTCCTTTACAAATCTACATCAACAAAATCTTTGATGTAAAATTTCACATTGTTAAAGTTAATTCAAACTTACCATTCGACGGTTTAATTGGCAATGATTACCTAAAAGATCAGGATGCTACTATTTTCTTTAAAAAGAATCAATTGAAAATTAATTCGCTTCCATGTCCCATTCCAATTTTTACTAATTCTAATCCTAGCAATTCAACTGTTAATTATTTAAATCGTCGCTCCGAGGCGGTAATAGAGGTAGATATATTAAATCCAGAAATTTCTCAAGGGATTTGCCCTGAAATTCAAATATGCGAAGGTGTATATTTAGCTGAAGTTCTCTTAAAAGTATCAAATAACAAACCACTTACTACTATATTAAATACAAATGAATAAAAGGTCAAAATCAATCATATCAAACTCTTTCTTGAACCTTTTGAACAAGAAAAATCAGTTGTTTTCAACGTAAATCAAAATTCTAGCTCAAACTCAAATTTAAATAGTCGCATTAAGTTATTAAAAGAAAACCTTAGGCTCGATCATTTAAATAATGAAGAAAAATTCTCAATTTTAGATATTTGTTTAGAGTATAATAATATATTCTTCCTGCCTAATGATAAATTAACAGCAACACACAGTGTAAAACATAAGATCACATTTACCGATCCAACACCTATAAATTCTAAAATCTATAGATTTCCCGAGATTCATAAGGCTGATGTAGATAAGCAAGTCAAAAAAATGTTAGACCAAGGCATAATAAGGCCCTCCAATTCACCCTATTGTGGTCCTCTTTGGATTGTCCCAAATAAAATGAACGTTTCTAAAGAAAAGAAGTGGACGATCGTCATCGATTATAGGAAATTGAACGATATCACTGTAGGACATTCTTACCCCCTTCTCCCTTCCAAACATTGAATTCATTTTAGACCAACTAGGACATTCCTCGTAGGCACTACCTTGGATTTAGCCAGCGGTTTCCACCAAATCGAAAAATTTTTTTTTTGGTTTGGAAGGTCTGGAAATGCGACCTTATGAATCCCCCTATAGTTGATCGGGGGGTATGAGGGGCTCTTCCGGGGTGGACATATCCTCCAAAACCAGACCATTGGCGGAATCTTTCCTCTCCGTTCTGCTTATGCGCTCACAGCTACTCAAAGCTTTTGAAGCGCCACTCTTCTTCTACTGGTTCTCCTTTTCGTCGCTTACTGCTGGCAACCTCTCTCCATATGCTACCTTTCTTCTTATAATTATGACCTCTCTGTGGCTGGACAAATACATGAGATGCTACAATGGCCCGCCTGCCAAGCTGGTGGATGACCGGTTGTACCCTCAGCCCGACCGCCTCTGGCCAGGAGTGACTGTGCAGGCACTCCTGACCCCTCTACGACGTTCATGTCAACCTTTCTGGACCTTAGTTGTTCATCCTCGATGTTCTAACAGCCGTTCCTTACTGGCTTATGTGTTTATTCTTCACCTCACTCTTATCTTACTGACCTACCTGCTACTAAGCACTTCAGAAGGCCCGGCGTAACCTCTCTGGGGGCTTCAACTCTTCCATGCGTCAACCTAGCGTTAAGGTATGGTTTCGGTAGAACTGCTGGCAGTAACGTCTGACCGCGACGTCTGGCAGTCAAGCATCGATCTTAAGTAAAATAATATATGTGTTTTCACTAGAGCGTCCGAAATATATATTATTTTCCTAAATATCGGTGCTTGACTGCCAGACGTTGCGGCCAGACGTTACTGCCAGCAGTTCTACCGAAATCATACCTTTAAACCTCTTCTCTTCCTTGTGGATGAGTCGGGGTAATCTGGATTCCCTCTCTTTTTCCGGAGACGTCACACTTCGGAAGGTACTCCGTAACCTTTTCAGGACTTCAACATCCATGCTTAAATCTTCTTACTTCGTGGTATACGCCTTACACCCCCAGATTATTGCGCTATGCATACCGCCTGGGGTTTTTGTATCACAGTTTCTCCTCGACGCCGGAACCCTACTTCTTTGGTGGTCTGGATGATGCAATGTTACATCACCCTGCGCAGTTTGGATGCGCGTTGGCCGACGACTGCACTCGACCAACTGTGGTCACCAACTATAACACTAATTAATGAAATGGAAGCGGAAGACATAATGAAAACCGCTTTTTCCATCTCTTTTGGAAATTATGAATTTACGCGAATGCCATTTGGACTTCGAAACTCTCCCAGTACCTTCCAACGTCTAATGAACAACGCATTAACAGGCCTGCAAGGTCTACAATGTTTTGTTTACATAGATGATATTGTAATCTATGCAAGCTGTATCGAAAACCATTCTCTCAAACTTAAATCAATCCTTGACCGTCTACGTTCTAACAACTTACTCCTTCAACCCGATAAGTGCGAATTTATGGGCAAAGAAGTTGCTTACCTAACCCTGAAAAAATAAAAGCCATTTCTACCTATACCCTCTCCCTAAGAATCAGAAGCAAATAAAACAATTCTTAGGATTAATCGGTTATTATCACCGTTTTATCAAAGATTTTTCTGCACTAGCAAAACCCCTTACCCTTTTATAGAAAAAGGACGTACCCTTCCAGTGGAATTACAAAACTCAAGAAGCTTTCGAAACATTTAAAACCATTCTTACAACCGAACCTATTTTGCAATATCTCGATTTCACTAAAGAATTTCTGTTAACAACCGATGCCTCCGGCTATGCTATTGGGGCAGTACTTTCCCAAGGTGAAGTAGGAAAAGATCTACCGATAGCCTACGCATCGCGAACCCTTACTAAAGCTGAAATAAATTATAGCACCACCGAAAAAGGAGCTCTTAGCAATCTTAGCATTGTCTGGGCGACAAATCATTTTCGACCATACTTATACGGCAGAAAATTTACTATTCTAACTGACCACCATCCATTAACGTGGTTATTTAACTGTAAAAATCCTTGTAGCCGCTTACTTCGTTGGCGATTAAAATTAGAAGAATACGAATAAACCCGGTAAAATTAGTTTAAATGCCGACGCATTATCGCGAAATACAATCTTAACTATAAGCGAAAAACCAACTCAGACCTATGATGACTTTATAAAATTTCATTACACTAACTCCGAAATACCTAATATAGAAATTATAAAAGAAAATATTTTTAGCAAATTTCCAAACGCATTATTCAAAAGACCTAGATGAAGCAAATATCTGTTATGAAAATCTGAAAGCCATACACGATTTGAATTCCGTTTCTAATGAGACCAACTTTTATGAAACCATTCATCTAAAAATAATAAAAGTCAAGGCACATTTATTTGCATTTCTAAACTTAACCACTTTGACAAGTTGGAATATAAAGATCTATTTTATTCTCTTCAAAATTTAAAACAAAAATTAACTAAAAGTAAAATTTCTAAAATTTACATTAAAAACCCAGTAGAGTCAAACTCCAATTTAAAACAAGATATGGTCAACGAGTTAATTCAATTCACTTTTAAGAAAATCACCGTTGACTTGGTAAATAAACTTAAGTGTCAACCCAAAGATAAAGAAGAAATTAAACGTATTTTGGATGAAAATCACAATCACAATCTCAGGTCACTCTGGTTACATTCGTACCTACAAACGCGTAAAAGAAAACTTTAAATGGCCCAACATGAAAACTGATAAATAAAAACTTATAAAATCTTGTCAATCTTGCCAAATTAACAAAACTAATCATAAACCAAATAAAGCTCCTATGGAAATTACCACCACCAGTGAGCGTCCAGCAAGATGACCTTACTAAATTCTCTTATGCCAAACCTATACCTAATCATGAAGCCTTAACAATAGCAGATAAATTAGTCGATTTCATTACTTTATTTGGAATCCCCGAAAGTATCTTGTCCGACCAAGGTTCAGATTTTTGTTCAGAAGTTATTAAAGAATTAAATCGATTATACAAAATAAAGCATGTGTTTTTTAGTCCGTACCACCCGCAAACTAACGATGCGTTAGAAAGAAGCCGTAAAACATTAAAAGAGTATCTCAAGCATTACATAAATGATTCCCAAACAAACTGGGACGAATACGACGAATACGTTCATTTAGCCATGTTTACATACAACACTCATATACATAAATCTACTAATTTTACACCTTTTGAACTAGTTTTTGCACATAAAATAAATCTCCCTAGGTGCGTCACTGAACCGCCCGAATGTCGGTATTCTTACGATGATTATTACTAAAATATATACTTAAACTTAAACTTAAAATTAAAATTAAACAAAGCTCACGATATCGCCAAGAAAAATCTCATAGATTCCAAAGGAAAGTCAAAATAATATTACAATCGCAACGTAAGAGAAGTAGAATTTAAAGTTAACGACCTTGTGTATATACATAACAAAAATATCACACCCGGTCTCAGTAGAAAACTCAGCCCTAACTTCAAAGTCTCTTATAAAATAACTAAAATAAATCAAAATTATACGGCCGAAGTTCAAATAAAACCGAACAAAAGAACTACCTACCACACAAACTTATTGAAACCTTTTGTTTCAGATGGCGAGGAAAATCCATAAATTAAATCCTCTTCTAGTCCTTTTTCTAATCTTTCTAGCTCCTACTTTTTCAAGTCAATAAATGTATACAAATAACCCACTTGAAAACACCGCAGGTGTATTTTATCATAACTTAGGCTACGCAAAGATTCACCCTGATGATTTATCTTTGATCTCCTACACAAATATCTCATATGTAAATAAAAGAAATGCTTTCGTCAAAACAACTTATGATAACACATTAATGCTGTGTTCCAAACTACCCGAAATAGGGCTTTGCCAAGAACCTTTAAAATTAATTAAAATTCAAATCCCTCAATTAGAATCCAAATTTGACACTATCGTTAATCTAGTCGGTCATAGACAAAGTAATGAACGAAAACGTCGCGTAATTTTTATGGAGTTTCGTACGCATTTAATTGGCTTTTCGGTACACCAGATGCAGACGACGCTAAATATTACTCTGACTCTATTAAAAGTTTATTGCAACAAAACCATGATATCCAGTCTCTGATGAGGCAACAGATTCACATACTCTCTGATGCAATCGAAAGATATAATTCTTCTACTCAAATGCTTAAAACTAACGAAAAGAAATTAAACTTTAATATTATGCAATTTAATAATTTTAGCGAGATCACTAGCAGCAAAATTCAAAAATTAGATTGACCCAAATTATCACTAGACATCTCAGCCTTTTGCCTCAAATGATTTCTGACTTGAATGAAGAAATCGATACTCGAATAGTTTCGATACTATTCACCAAACAAAAAATTATTCATCCATCTATAATAACTCCAAACAACCTACGATACAAAAAATTCAATTAACAACGAATGTACTATACTTTTCAATTTGCGATTTAAACGTTATCTATGATCACAAACTTTTAATTTTTGCAATTAAAATACCTTTGGTACTAGAGCAACTTTATAATCTCTTTAACTCAATCCCTTTACCAGTTCCGTATGTAAATTCCAGTGTTTATTCCTATATTGACCCTTTGTATCCCTATCTTTTATTAAGTACAACTAGAACACACTACAGCCGATTAAGAGATCTGTCCACTTGCAAGAAGATATCTAGCGAAGACTACCTCTGCTCTAAAGCTGCAATACACCTTACTGCTGAATGTCCAGTTTGCGAAACCATTTTGCGAACTAAGTTACCAGAAGAACTTCCTGAAGATTGTCCAACATGCACAATCAACGCCGACATCGAGTTTTGGCATCCTCTTTCAACCAATTCTTGGCTGTACTCTAAGAAAACAAGCGCATCGATATGCTGCGATAAAGCAAATGCAGATATAATCGACGTCAACATACAAGGAATCGGAATTTTCCAATGGCATTCCGGCTGCAAATGTTACACAATGTCCTCCGTTCTACATTAAACCTCATAATAACCTGAATGAACTTCGCCACTCAAGACACAAGCTGGAACAGTTCGATGAACTCCTGCGAGACAACATGAATCATCGAAATGGATCTTGGTTCTCTCTTACTACCGCAGTTATTCTTATAGTAGCACTCGTCGTAACCCTATCATGCTGCTGTTGTAACTTGTTCATGGCTACCAATCATCGGGAAATTCTTCCCACAGCGACCTAGCTACTGTATACTTCCCAATATCTGCATCACGAACCACAATGAAAGGTTTGAAGTCAGCGACCGGCAGATCTGAGACCCAACTTCAACTCCGCCACTTAGAAGAGCAAGAGGAAGCCGATGACCGTCCTCTTCACTTGGAGCGGGTTGCTGCCGTTTCACCCCATTCATACACACGCTCACACAGAGCTCATCGTCAAGACATACGCCCTAGGAAGACACCTAGTGAAAGTCGTTTTCAAATATAAACTTTTGAACATTAGTGTCAAGTGAACTTTTTCGTATATTGACTCTTTATTACTTTACTTATTTTAGTTTTACAATATTTAGCAATACTAGCAATGAGGTATTGATACTAGTCTTACGCACTTAAATCGTCTACTTATTTTCATTACTACGATTCTAGCATCATATGGTATATTTGCACTTATATTTTCTATCACATTTAATAGGATTAGCAATATATTATTTAATCTATTACTAGCCTCATTGATCAAAATTTTGAAAATTCCAATTTATTAAAATTCTTAAAAGGGGAGGTGTAAGATACCTTGCTTGCTATTTGCTTTACTTCTAATCTAAAATACATCGCTTATTATTTGCTCAACTTTAAATCTTCTCAGGATAGGTATAATCTCTCTCCTGGACCACACACAATATTTATTTAACTTGTCTAAGTCCCAGGATGTAGTTGTTTTCACTGGAATATTATTTTATTTAATCTAGTTAAGAAACTGTAATCTTTATTACGAATAATCAGCCTGTTTCTCCTTACACCCCACAGTGTTGATACTTCACACTTCTAAGATAAATACTAAGTGTTGGAAATGCTAGTTTTAAACACATATTTAATTATGGAGATCGCATGAGAACATTAATCTGTTTACTTAAACGAGGATATAAAACCCTTTTTTCTCTTAGCTTCAGCCAAAGTATATGTAAACTAGTAGCTCCACTCCCCCAAATATTTTCGGCCAGCCGCCGAAAATCCGCAGATTGTTGGCAGCATGTGGAGCGTTTTAGTTTAATCAGTCGTTCGTATGTAAAGTCCATTCAAGGCTATTGCGCTGTTACGTCAGAATTTCTGACGTCAAAATAAAAGATCCGTACGTCTTAGATAGAATCGTACGTTATTTTTTACACTAGCCAGAGCACGTTCCGTTTTTATCAATTTTACATACTTATTACTTATGGCAGCTTCGGAGTGGATTAATTCAATGCACAAATTCGACATGAAAATATAATGCCACCAGGAATGACATCAACATACATAAAACAGCTTATTTACCTAGTAATCGTGCGCCGATATCCTTTGATTTGGGAAAGTCAAAAATAAACTTTTTCAAATTTTAGAAGAGGGCTATGACAATATTGTTTTAAGCGTCTAGGCATCTGAATAAAACTTTTGACAGTTCGTTTCATTTAAAATAATAATAATATGCTTTTTATCGTCTAAAACCCGTTTAAAAACGATTTTAAATTGCAAAATTGTATAAAAATCCGAAAATTCGGACTTTTTTACGCCGATAGCCATGGCTTCGGACGAATTTGTCGTGGATTTTGAAGCGAAAATTCATTTTAAATTCAACCGTCCATTAAGAATAAGCTATGCTATGAATCCAAATACACTGCGAATATAATAATTAAAAAATAATACTTTTGACGGTTCGTTTGACTTAAAATATGCTTTTTTATCGTCTAAAATCCATTTAAAACGAATTTAAATGGAAAAATTGTATATAATACCGCCCTAGCGGCTAGAATTGATTTGCGCATTTCCGTCTCATTTGCCGAGATTTGTCCTCATATTGCCGCGTAAGATGTTTACACATCAAAAATAATTTTTTTCTAGAGATATAATTTTTTAGTATTATCAAACAAATAAAAAATATATATTACTTACATTGTGCACAGCTTTCCAGGGTAAAAGTGGCATACTAGCATCTTTTTCACGTGTGAAATTATGCATTAATTTTAAAATTAAAGCTTGCTCTTTCTCACTGAACCGGTGGGGCATCTCAAAACGATTTTTATTAGCAATTATTAGCGTAAAACACAAACCAACTACCAACAAATCAATAAATGAATTAAATCTGTTATTTTCGCCTGTGAAACTGACCCAAAGTTTAATCCACGACTAACCCAAACTAACCAAATCTACTAAAATGGATTATAACGTATCAGAACCGCTTCAAATGACTAAAATAAGTTGAAATAAGTGAAGCTAACCGAAAGTTAAATCGACGACTAACCCAAACTAATCAAATCTATCAAAATTGATATAACGTATCGGAACCGGTTCAATTAACTAAATAAGTTGAGACTAAGTGAAACTAACCGAACGTTGATTGGACGACTAACCCAAACTAACCAAATCTATTAAAATTGATTATAACGTCTCGGAACCGGTTCAAATGATTAAAATAAGTTGAGACTAAGTGAAATAAACCGAAAGTTGAATAGACGACTTACTTAAATTAGCCAAATCTATTAAAATTGATTATAACGTATCGGAACCGCTTTAAATTACTAAAATAAGTTGAGAATAAGTGAAACTAACCAAAAGATGAATCAACGACTAACCCAAACAAACCAAATCTATTAAAATAGATTATAACGTATCGGAACTGGTTCAAATTACTAAAATAAATTGAAACTAAGTGAAGCTAGTCGAAAGTTGGTTGTAGTCGTCCCCAAACTAACCCAAACTAACCAAATTTATTGAAATTGATTATAACGTACCGGAACCGGTTCAAATGACTAAAATAAATTGAAACTATATGAAGCTAATCGAAAGTTGATTGGACGACTAGCCCAAACTAACCAAATCTATTAGGATTTATTATAACGTACCGGAACCGCTTTAAATAACTAAAATAAGTTGAGAATAAGTGAAACTAACCGAAAGATGAATCGACAACTAACCCAAGCTAACCAAACCTATTAAAATTGATTATAACGTATCCGAACCGGTTCAAATGACTAAAATAAGTTGAATCTACGTGAAGTTTAACGCAGTGGCGGCTCGTGACAGTTTAGTGAGGTAGGGCCAAATCTTGATCTAAGATTATCATTTCAAATGTTAAAAAAGTTTTAAATCTAGGGGAATTAAAAACTTACCAAAACTGTGTGGAGATATCAATATTTCAGGTCACGGCCAAAATACAATTTTTCCAATCAATTTTTAATATGATCTTTAAGGGTTTTGTCTAATTCTGAGCTTAAATTTACTAATTTCCGAAATATGCCTTTATTTTGTGAGGTCTCTTTTTCATCATGGCCTCTGAGGTCTAACTCAAGTGCACCACAAAAACGAACGCAGTTTATAATTTGATTTAACACATATCTATTTTTATCAACTTGCTTGTTTTGTTCAATTAGTTGGTTACGATTTACAGAGTTTAACTAAGTTTTAATATTAATTTTACCAAGCATAGAAAAACTAAAAATATTGTTCATGTGTACCTTTGATTTTTCCCAGACATGTTCCTTTTTGAGACCAAGTTTCCTCTCCTCCAAATAACACACACACAAAACAAAATAGTCGCATAGATTCATAAGATCATTTACCCCCACACCCAAATATTTTTTGCATAAATATTTTTTTTAAATTTACGCGAACGCACTTTTTGTCCACCTTGAGTTTTTTCAATGTTTAAATTGGGCAACGGTCGTCCTAACTCCTTAATTTCAAATTATTTTCCAAAGTTAAACTGGAAAATGGATTATTTAAAATTTTAAAACTAATTTTATTCATTATTTTTAATAGATAAAAAAAAAGAGTCCTATTTGTCCGATAAAACACCAAAAAGCCAACGACTGTAAGAACAAATTAATACTTTATCGTACCGATATCGATAATAGCCATAAACCCATAATAACCCCAAGAATGATAAACTATTCTTAAAGTTCTTGTAATAACCCGTCAACCCGTAGTGTAATTAATGCCACAGTTTTGCCAGTCAAAACAATAACACGTGCGTTTTGTTATGAAAGATTCTTATTGGTTGAGAGCCTGGCCCAAAATTATTTAATTTGCTGTGGCTTTACCACATTATTTTCAAGGCCATTTCCTATCGTTATTCGATGTAAGCGCATAGATACTGGGCCTGGCGCGACAACTACGTGTCTGATTTCGATTGCTCTGATTGAGCATAATCGAATATTTCGGGTATCGCGACTTGCGACCGGCTGCGTTCCATTTTTATTTTTTGTTTGCTCTAAATGTTATATCCAAAAAATTTTACACATTTTTTGTTGGCACTGAAAATAAGTGATCAGTTTTAAATTTGCATTGGTAGGGCCATGGCACTGTGGCTCTACCCTAAGAACCGCCACTGGTTTAACGCAAGTTGATTGGATGACTAATCTAAAGTAACCAAATCTATTAAAATTGTTTATAACGTATCGGAACCGGTTCAAATAACTAAAATAAGTTAAGGCTAAGAGAAACTAACCGAAAGTTGATTTGTTGACTAACCCAACTAATAACATCTATTAAAATTGATTATAACGTTTTAGAACCGGTTCAAATGATTGAAATATGTTGAGACTAAGTGAAACTAACCGAAAGTTGAATCGACGATTAACCCGAACTAACCAACCTAATCCGGTTAGTCGTTCAATCAACTTTTGGTTAGTTTCACTTAGTTTCAACCTATTTTAGTCATTAGAACCGGTTCAGATCTTTATAATCAATTTTAGTAGATTTGGTTACTTTGGTCTAGTCGCCGATTCAACTTTCGGATAGTTTCACTTTTTCTCAACTTATTTCAATCATTTAAAGCGGTTCCAATATGTTATAATCAATATTAATAGATTTGGTTAGTTTGGGTTAGTCGCCGATCCAACTTTGGGTTAGTTTCACTTATTCTTATGCTATTTTAGTCATTTAATGCGGTTTCGATACATTATAATCAATTTTAATAGATTTGGTTAGTTTAGGTTAGTCCGCGATTCAACTTTCGGTTTGTTTCACTTAGTCTTAACTATTTCAATCAGTTGAACCGATTCCGATGCGTTATAATCAATTTTAATAGATTTGGTTAGTTTGGGTTAGTTGTCGATTCAACTTTCGTTTAGTTTCACTTATTCCCAACTTATTTTAGTCATTTAATGTGGTTCCGATACGTTATAAATAATTTTAATAGATTTTTTTAGTTTAAGTTAGTTTTCCAATAAACTTTCGGTTAGTTTCACTTAGTCTTAAATTCTTTTAGTCATCCGATACGTTATAATCAATTTTGATAGATTTGGTTAGTTTGGGTTAGTAGTTCAATCAACTCTCGGTTAGCTACACTTATTCTCAACTTATTTTAGTCATTTCAAGCTTTTCAGAACATATTTAAATCAATTTTAACAGATTTGGTTAGTTTGGGTTATTCGTCAACAACTTTCGGTTAGTTTCATTTAGTCTCAACTTATTTTAATTATTTGAATCTGTTCCGATACGTTATAATCACTTTTAATAGATTTGGTTAGTTTGGGTTAGTCCTCCAATCAACTTTCGGTTAGTTTCAGTTAGTATCAACTTATTTTAGTAATTTGAACCCGTTACGATACGTTATAATCAATTTTAATAGATTTTGTTAGTTTTGGTTAATCGTCGAATCAAGTTTTGGTTAGTTTCACTTAGTCTCAGCTTATTGTAGTCATTTGAACCGGTGCCGGTGCCGATACGGCACAATCAACTTTGATAGATTTGGTTAGTTTTGGTTAGTCGTCCAATCAACGATACAAAAATGCCGTAACGCGAGACGAAAACATAAACCATGTCATAACGTGGCCTTGAAAAATCACTTTCATGAAACCAAAGAAGTGTAGTAAAAATGAGATTCCGAAGTATTATATTATTATATATTTTTAAATAAATTTTAGGTAATTCCACTATTATTGATATCTTTAAAACGGTCAAAGCTACAAAGTTGATTAAATTAGAAAGTTGCCCTTATTGATGCCTTTTCAAGATCGATTTGCAGTGTTGTTAAATTCTTGTTAGATTCTGAGATAGCAACAGTGGTATCACCTAAAAATGACAAACGTATAGCAAATTTTTTTTCAATTTCCTTCTATGAAAATATTTTTACAACTTTGCTCAGTTTCACTTGATTTTTCAACCGGCCGGCATTCAGTAGGTCGTTCGGTACGAGTCCAGACAATATCCTGAATACATCTCTGACTAGAGAAAGCCACGCGAATCAATCGGACACTTACGCAGCGCATCGGTCATCTCCAGTTGTCACTTGATATAAAAGAATGTGGCTGAATTACATCAAAGGATTTACCGCTGAGTGAACTTACTAGTTTACATATACTTTGCTTCAGCATCAGTTCGAATCCGTTAACATGAAAGTTAATACTAGTTAGTTTAAGTCTCTCTCTTGATAACACAACTTATATCTTTGTACAGTAACCAATATAAATAGTTAAACTTATCGGTGTGCATATTGTTTTCGCCATTCCAACCATCATCCTGATTCCTGACAAATTAAATTCGTGCAGGGAAGTATGTAGAAAATACATCCCTGGTGTCAACAAAGGTCTCCAACAGTACATTGTACCTTGAAACAACATTTGCCAGTTTAAAACACAAAGCACATATTGACAACATTCTCTTTAACAACCCTACTTGGGAAAAGAATCCCGTTTTGTCGACCGTTTGTGTTTGGTGTTCGATAGTATAGACGTTAAATATTCAGTTGAATTCAGTTTTTACCACGTAATTTTTGAGTATTGAGTATTAAATCAAATATCTTGTAGGTCTACAGTTGTGAATCAAGTTGTGGTAAGCTTTTTCACGTACGTTTTATCAAATTCCTGACATTGTTTAAAATACATACCCTATTGTAACTTGAAACACAGCGTGATCTTGTTCATTGAAATGTTCCAAGCTACAACAAATTAAACATTTCTATTTTTTTACAGATTATAATGCCTAGAAGCATGGGCGTAGACAGGGGGGGCAATGCCCCCCCCCCCTGGGAATTTAACCGACTCATATTCCAACATACCATTCATGCCATGCTATTCAAGAGGGTGCCGAATCCCTGTTCTTTTTAACGATTTTAATGACTTTTGGTTAAAAATTGGGAGTGGTACCCTCAAAATTTTCCGTCTATGGTTCGCCCCCCCCCCCCCTTGGCAAGCAAGCAAAGCAAAGAAAGAAAAAGAGAACACCTGTTGATGCTTCGACAGCCGATGAAGCTGTTCGGTGAACCTGAACAACTGTTTACACTTGGAGTTCTCTCACGATTTCTACCAGTTTTTAATAAAATTTCTCTTCGAGAAGCATGTAAAGTCTTTATTGTTTCACTGGCAAAATAATCAAGATACTTAAAGAAATGTAGAATAGTCGGCCAAGGAAACTATTAAATATTCCGCTAAGCTTGATATAAACAAAGTATTCACTGAGGAAGAGGAAACCAAATCAGTCAACTATATGAAAACTGTTGCTGAAATGCAACATAGATTGACTAAAAAAGCAGTCCGTGGGCTAGCATTCAAATTTGCTAATGCAAATAATAAGATCATGCAGGAGAGGAGTGGCTGCACAGGTTTATGAAGCAACAAAATGAGGTTTCGTTGATTAGAAAGCCAGAGGCCAGTAGTCTGTCCGGATCCACAAGTTTCAACAGAAGTAATGTTGATACATTTTTTAATATCCTCGAAAAGCTTCATAGTTGGCCCTATTCATCCAGAAAAAATCTGGAATACCGATGAAACAGGACTGACCACAGTCGATCATGCTCCTAGAATTTTGGCACTTAAGGGAGGGAAGCAGGTGTTGTGTAGCTTCGGCAGAAAGAGGTCAATTGGTGACATTATTGCAGGAGTGAGCGGTGTCATATTCTTCCAATGTTAGGTTTCCCGAGAGTACATTTGAAGGATTACATGCTTACTGGTACACCGCATGGAACTATTGGAGAAGCGAATCCATCAGGCTGGAGCGAGGGCTGGAGCAACGAAGTGCTGTTTCCCGTATTCCTAAAACATTGTGCGTCTCACGTGAAACTTTCCTGAAGCCAGCGTTACTTCTTCTCGATAATCTTGAGACTCATATTTCCTTTGAGACTGTTGAATATGCGCGTGAACTGGGTACTGCAATGTTAACATTTCCGCCACATACGTCATACAGATTCCAGCCACTCGATATCACTTCAAACCTTTTACGATCAGTTAATCGCTAAGGCTACAATCCAGAAAAAACCTTCACGATTTATTGCATTTCCGAACCATTAGGACAAGCTTACCCCCGTGTCTTCACTAATAGGAATATTATCAGTGGATTTAAAAGGCCTGGCATTTACTCATTTGATCGTGGTGTTTTATGGAACAAGATTTTTTGACATCTTTCGTAGCTGATCGATCCCAGTCTCATGAAACTCGACATTCTTTGGACATATCCTTAAATAATTAAAAGCCGTCCATTGATTCGGGACCTGAACCGTCCATAGTGATTGGAGAACTCTTGCCGTTCCAAAGAACCCTTCTTTTATTTCATCCGAACCTCTTCAACCATATCCAAAGGCTGAAGCCCAAAAAACATTAGAAACGGCAGGAAACCACTCGTATTTTAACAGATACACCTGAAATGGAAGAACTTAAACAAAAAAAGAGAAGTCAGTATCAAATAAGTGAAAAGATAATAGTATTCCAAGAAGGCTCTGATAAAGAATTAGAGGAACCTTTCTTTGAAAGACGATAACGGCTCTTAAATATTAGGTGAATTTGATAATTACGGAGAAGAATAGTTTTTAAGTGGCCATTACGGCATGCACGAGTATATACTGGTCCAGTTCCCTAAGAAAAGATATTTTACTGAATAGTTGGGAAAGTTATATCGAAAAATTCTACCGAAACTGAATTTCAGGTAGAATTTTAGAAGCGACTTGTCAAGACGAGTAAGTTTATAAAATCTTCTGAAGAGTCAACAGTAACGACTTGGTAATAAAATCATCCCCTCCGGTAAAAGTAACAGGTACTGATCGATTAGCTGCTCAGTAATAGTTGCAGATTGACTTTGATAATTATAATGTAAAGTAATTTGTCATAAAAAAACGTTAATAATATTGTTTTTTTTTTTAATTAAATGTGGAGAACCCCATGTTCCAAGGTACAATTTTCTTGGTTCAAAGTACACTATCCTTTAAACCATAGAACACTGCAGAGCTCAAATTTAGCTTGTCATAAAAAAAATAACATTTTAAAAGTATGTGTTTTTTACTACATGCTTATAAACAAATGTGTAATAAGTCATAATAAAACCACTACTCGAGAAGTAATGAACATACATGAATTTTGAAAAACAAATATAAAAAAGTGTGCTAAGGAACAACAGTCTCCCCTATAACATTAAAAATGCATCGCCTTTGTCACACCAAGCCTCTTTGAAGCCTTCGGCAACAACAACAAACAGCTTTAATGCCCGAATAAGTTTTTTCTTAACCACCAAAAAATGTGACTAATCAACCTTCGATTAGGATGCTTATTGGGGAGAAAGCGTGACCATATCCACGCCTATGACTAAACGTGTGAATAAGCCATAGCTCTGAATACTAATTATTGAATATCTAATCGATCTTAAAATTAAATTCGGTTATCGGAACTTACATTTAATCTACTGGCTCTACCAGCGAAAAATAAAAATAAGGCCGAATTTGCAAATTCCTTTTGCGATTCCTTTATGAGCACCGTTGCGGCTTCAACTCCTGCTTGAACGTTTACACCATCAATTGCATAGAACGGCCTCACTATGGTATGGTACCATAACAAAGCTAATCTGAAACAAGAATACAATAAAAAAAATCGCCGTCAATCTTTAAAACATGATTTCTTAGCAAAAATAAGTCGAAAGCTTCATATATACACTTATGTCCTAAATTATTTCCTATATAAGATACATGGTCTTAAAAAGGAAAATTTTCTGAAATGCTTGAATGTAAAACATTGCATTTCAGCATAGTTACTAGGTCACTCAAGGTGTTTTAATGTTGCGGAACCCTACAAAGCGGCTTGATCTAACCACATACCACTAGGTGGGTATGTGGGTGTAACATAAAGGCGACGAATTGTCAATTCTGTGTACTTAAATATTCAAAACCGCCCTTTTTGTAAGCTATTTTAAGATAGCCGTATTGCTGTTTAGTGAGTAGAGTACATTTCTGCTACCCGTATTTATTTTAAGAATTTTAAGGTACA
>MU182224.1:253890-283924 GCA_016904865.1 Pissodes strobi
TGACAACTCACGAACAAACAAAAAAGCATACATTTAACTATAAAGATACCAAGATACTACTGACTGAACAAAACACAAAAAAAGGGAATTCCTAGAAATGATCGAGATCCAAAAAAATCCAAATGCAATAAATGATAAGAAGGATGTTAGTAGCTTAAGCAAGTTGTACACGTCGCTCTTTTAATTTTATTTATATGTACCTATTCGTGTTTAAAATTCGCGCGCTTACCCTAACTCAAACTAACCCAAAATTGCAAAATTAAATAAGCGATCTTTGCGCGCTTACGATAATCCAACCTGACCCAAATTGCACAATTAGTTTGCTTTAAATTAAACTTATTTAAATTAAATTAAATTTTCTTGAAAAACGGAAATGACCCATTTCCGGAGAAAAGTTATTAGTTTCTGCGATTAGAATAAATGTCTCAATTACTAAGGTAAAACTAGTTTTTATGTAACCGATTTTAGCTATTCTAAACTAAAAAAAAATATTTTTAAAAAAATAAAAAAAAAGAAATGATGCATTTCCGGAAAAAAATTTATTATTCCTGGGCTCTGAATAAATGTCTAGAACATTAAACAAAAACTAATTTTTTTGTAACCGATTTCAGCTAATCTAAAGTCTGAAAAACGGAAATGAAGCATTTCCGAAAAAAATAATTTGTGTTTCTATGTTCAGACAGACCTTTTATAAACAAACAAAAACACAGTTTTTACATAACCCATTTCAGCTAAAAGAAAGTTGAGCCTTTGTATTTAACATTTTTGTCTAATGCGAAAAACAAAAAAGTTAAGAGGGGGGGACATTATAAATGATCACCGTGTACATTTAGTGAATAATTGATGATCATTAAATTTTTCGTTTTAATTCAACATGTTAAATTTGACGCTTGTTTTACAGGCAGTTAAAGCTATTGTTTCTTTCTATTATGAAAGTTCCACTCATCAGTTATTATACGCCACTGCTTTTTCAGAATTTTACAAATACAAATTTTTACTACAATCGGCCCACTCTAGCAAAAAAAACACCAGTAACGACTTATTTTGGGTAGATTAAAAATCTAAGGCAGAAACAGTTATTATAAAATTGAAAACAAAACAGCGACGCATGATATTTTTCTATTAAAACGTATTTTATTCTTACTCTTTGGAAACCACTGATATGATCATTTTTTAAATACGTCTGGTTATCCTGTACCAATATTATAAAAAGAAAGCTTAGGACGTAAAGTTTTCGACTTATTTTTTGCAATGGAAACTACCTACTATTAACATTTTAAAAATTTGTCACAATGAGGATATTATATTATTATAAATTTGACATCGCCACTGGTGCCAATTCTCTCTTTTGATAGATTTGAGAAAGGGAACACGTGTGATAATGGTTTAAGTATTAGAATATTGTTAGATTGTAACACAAGTAGAACATTTATAAATAAAATAAAGAATTGGTCTCACTGTTTGAAAGAACTTTGATGAATTTAGTGTTAAAAAAATAATACTAAACAAAATATAAACATATACAAAAAATGGATAAGATCCTAGTGTGAACTGAATTTGTGTATTTCATAGCTTGATATGCAGGTTACCTAAAAATGGAGTTTTGATATATTTTTTAAATTTCATAAACAAACCTTGCCAATGGAGCTCGCATATCAACACCGAGTCTGGAATACATTAGACAAGCAACCCCATTTTGTCTGTTGGCGGCAAATCCCAGAAGACTAATCAATTTAGTCAGGGAAGGAGGCAAAAGCGAGACCCCCAGCTGGAAAAGACCGTACCCAAACGAAATCGCTCCCATTAGCCTTACGATTGTTTTCTTATCTATCATTTGAGATTCCCTGAAAATAACATAAAGCCAATAAATACATAAGCCTACGAATTCAATTATAATATTAAATCTCAAATTAAAATAAATTCGTTATAATCACCGATTTCACTTATTCTATTATAATAATAACAAAACTTTAAACACGTTATTAGGGGAATATAAAAAACTGAAAACAAGAGTTTCTATGCACAAAAAAATAATTAAAAGTTAAATAATGGATTTGTCGAGTTTTGATTTTGAACTTTGGATTTGTTGGGTTTTGTTACTGACAATGTGGATTTGTCGGGTTTTGATACTGATTTGTATGAGCGACCTAGTGCCTTTTTCATTAAAAAAACCTTTTCCGTTTTTTTTTTAATCTTAGCACATAAGTAAAAAAATCATATACCTACTGTCTCTTTTTTATTAAAACATGTTTTCCAATTTTTTTTTTAAATCTGAGCACACAAGTAAAGAAATTCAAAATATTAAATCATCTACTGTCTCTTTTGTATTAAAACAATATGTCAAACAATTACATCAGGAATTCCATCTACTGGTTCACAAAAATCCCTATCCATATCATCTGATGTATTTTTTGTAAAACGTCTTTAAAGTATTTTAGGTCTGCTAGTTCTTGCCAGTTTCCACTCAAATGTTTTTGTAGCTAAACACGCACCTCTTTCAGTTTTTCCTTATTAGGCTTTACACCACCTGTTTTTAGAGACTGCGTTATATTATTATCATACCGTTGCGCCGTCGCTAATCTGGCATAGTGCCGTAAGCGACATTTACTCAGTTTTACAGGAGAACCATTTAAATAATATTAACACGGTAGCACGTGACTTAAATAGTAGCGGCTGAAATTATCAAGTCACCTCGCCGTTTTCGAGTAACTCCGTTTTACGGTACCTTTAAGAAAAGCTTTGTTTGGTCGATTTCCTTTCGCTGATGAAAAAAATCTGTTTTTTACACTTGGGCATATCTCACATTGCAGCTAACAGAACATCAAGCAGACGGGCGTATATCCATATTATGGATTTCCGCCCCTTTGTTAGATTTCGTTTTTACTTTGATGACGCTTAAGGAATGGAGATACGCCTGTATGCCAGATCATAGATAAGCCCAATAGGAATCTTTTGATGCTCCTAACACAAATTTGAAATTTTGACGCTTTGCCAGATCAGCGACGATACACCGATTTGCCTTTTTTAAAAACAAGTTTATGCTTCCCAAGATCCGATTTGTAAGACTCTGTTCACCTCTAATAGCCACCCTATTATTTTTTCCTTTCGCAATATCAATCGTTTGCACCAAAGACATATATGTCTTTGGTTTGCACATATTAAATCGGAAATGCCATTGTGCCTGAGGTTTCATGACATTCTGAGAGCCCTTTTTCCAGTTATAAACGGGCAGATTTGACCTACTTTAAATACACTTCCATGGCTTTTAACAATCTCAAGAAACTCATTTGGAGAAACAATAGTACCTAACCTTCTTTTTGATAACTATCTCTATTCGAGCAAAGACTCTGTCGGGGGAATGAATGAATGCCTAGTAACAGGGAATATGAGTTCCAACGTTCGAACACTGGGAGGTGCCCACCCCCGCAACTGTCAGCCATAAGAAGAACAGTTTTCAAGCACTGAACATTTCATCAGCTCCTTTATTATGTTCATCTTCAGTCCATGCATAGAGGGTTACGTCATTTTCCCTGGATAAAGATGAATGAGATGAACTTGTCACGACGTCGACAGCGAAATTATAGGTGTAGAGCTGGCGACTGAAATAAACTGTCTGGTCAGGTATTTTTGACATTGGTTAACTTTTGTGGCAATCAGAAAATATTAATTTGAGTCCATCTCTTTCTTCTTCAAGCAAACTATAAATAGCGTTTGCTCTTAGTTTATGGATGCGTCGTTCAGTAATAAGTTTTGCTTAATTTGTTCATCATTCTCTGTTTTAATTTTTCGGATGGTTGCAGGCAGGTAGAACAAACATCAGTTCTGGGAGAACCAAAACCAATGTTATAGCATGTATTAAAAATGTGCCGAAAGTAACTTTTTCTTGCCATAATCAACGAAGAATCACCTTCCACTTTTTGCAGTATTGTCTCCACATTTACGATACATTTACATCAGGTACGGAGGATCCTATTTCTTCAGTAATGGGACTCAACATTAAATGTTTCAATGAATCGCATAACTGAGGCCTTTCTATCTGCATATTTTTCTGTTTCTCGATCACAGCCCATCTGTTTATTTTCATGAAAACGTGTGAGAACTCCAATTACCCGGTCCTTGAACACTTTTAAAATGCCAAGAAATGTATTTTGTATTATCTTTGTTTTGCCAGAAATTTCAACTTTATACTTTATAGAAAAGTTTTTCTTGTAGTGTTGGTTTCCTGTACGACCGCCACGTTTTATATTAGAGGTGTCACAATACTCTATTATGAAATTATCTTGGCCCAGTTTGTCATTATGGGATAAAAACGACAATGAAACTGCTTGATATCGTGCATTGTCAGAGAACTACATCTATACGATTTTGAACTGCGCTGGCAGGTGGGATATGTTGGAAGATCCTTGGCTTTTACCTAAGAAAAATCTACCGCTAAAATACAAAACACACACAAAAAAAATACAACTTACCTTTTTGCTTAGAACATTTCCATGTTTTCGGAGCCGAAACACGTTTTGTAGCCAAGTCGTGAGTAAAGGGTTTCGGAAATTGTGCGCCACACTCTTCCATTTTCAAATAAATAATAAAGACACTTCTTACTCTCAAAATATACTATTACAAAAAGATAAAACCTTAAGAAACCCTTTGTGACACCTAAAGCGGGCCTGCGATTGACTATAATGGATTTGCTGGCATTTGATTTTAGTAGCGCGTGGATTTGTCGGATTTTGAAACTAGATATTCTGTATCTTGAATGTAAATTTTAAATGGATTTGCTCGATTTTGAGAGGCTAACGTCATATAGGCTTATAGTGATTTAAAAGGCGAATTCAGGCCTCTATCAATCTGATTTTTCGTGAAAAGTGGATTTGTCGAGTTTTGATACCAAGCGATTCATATTAAGCGACTTTTGTGTTTCTGTTGCTTGTTTCCAAAAATGTTCCCCAAAGCTGCAAAATGTTGCTTTTAGTCTCGGAAACGAACACCGGTTGTTGTTCTTGTTGCCGATTTCCATTTCTAGCGGTAAACTTTAAAGTAAAATCGGTAGCACATCGGAACAGAAACAAGTTCCTTCATGTTGCTGTCGCAGTGGAAACGAATAAGTAACTGGAAACAGAATTTTACTGCGATGCCTTGTTTTACCAATCGTTAACTAAGGCCTACTTTTACAACTGTCGTTTACACCTCAAACTTAATTTTAATATAACTTGCGCTTAACTTTAAACCAAAGTTTAACTTTTACCGGCAGTTATATAGGATATTCTTAGTCTAAACTACAATCCTCAGATTATAATCCAAATATAAGCTTTCTTAGGTTTGTTTTGAAGAACTGAAAAATCCTAAAAACATTTATTGAGAACATAATATATTTTTGTACATAGCGACGATGAAGATGTAATGAATATTATTGCTGCCTTATGATGAGCGAAAATATTAAGAAAGAGAACGGCCGATATGGATCATTAGGTAGATCAATTTTTGAAATAGATTTATCATTTCCAAGCAGTTTGTTCAGTTGATCTTAGATCTTATACATGGAGAATTGGCCCATCCTATTTTAATCAGCAAGTTTCTTGTATAGTCTACGAGTTACTGTTCATAGAAAAATGAAGTATTTTTTTTAAAATCACTACTTAAATTAATTGACTTTATTGGCGCTTCGGTCCTATATCTTAGAGAGGGGCGAATTTGTCGCCCTCCTGGATTTTTTTCTAACCACAAATCTGTGCACAATTACAGTTGTTCCGCCATTAGGTACTTCCGACCACAAACTTATTGAACTGCCACTTCTACAGAAGGATCCACCATTGCCTCGTAAAATCTGGCATTACAATAATAATTGTGCAAACTGATAGAATCTAAGAGACTTCTACCTAGATTTTCCTTGGCTCGACGAGTGCTTTGGCACTGACAACCCGTCAGTCTGTTGCGAAGAGATTACGCAAGCAATTTCCTCAATAGGCTGGTTCTACAGAAGATGCGAAAGAGCCGTAGGTAGGAAACAACAAGCCTACAAGTACTGGCAGCAAAATTAGACCGCTGAAAGTCGAAATTATTTTACCCAAGCAAAAAACGAAGTGTAAGGACAAACACAATCAAAGAACCAGGAATAAACTTTTGCAATGCCCCAGTGGCTCCAGGAAGTTATGGTCGGTAGCAAAGGCAGTAAGTAAGCAATAACTTTACAAAAACGTTAAAAAACATTTAACATTAAAAAATTACATAAAAAATTATACTAAGCATTATTCAAGAAGGAATTACATTCGTGTGCATGCTACACATTACGTAAAGCGGTGAGAATTTTAGGATATCAGTTCCACCGTCTATAGATATTCTAATAAGTCCGCTCACTCGAGCGTGCCGCGGAAAATTTCCCTCCTGCCTGCGCCAATCCCTCACCCATCGGCATTGACATTGACGTGTGTCAATGTCACGGCTTAGCCGTGACTCAGTTTTCGCAAGTACTTGCGCCATCGGACGGTGTGAATTAATTTTTACGGAATAGTTTTCGCACGATTTACGTTATACGCTATTTAAAAAAATATATATGGTTGAGATGGCTAAGGGTAGTTTTTCTTATTGTACTGTTGATGACTGTTATGTAACTACACGTGATCTCTCCTTCTTTCTCTCTTATGGAATTGGTAAAGAATTATTCAATTTTTATGAGACGAAGTGAATGAAGCTAACCGAAAGTTGATTGGATGACTAACCCAAACCAACAAAATCTATTAAAATTGATTATAACGTATCGGAACCGGTTCAAATGACTAAAATAAGTAAGGCTAAATGAAACTAACCGAAAGTTGATTGGGTGACTAACCCAAACTAACCAAATATATTAAAATTTGTTATAGCGTATCGGAACCGGATCAAATGACTAAAATAAGTTAAGACTAAGTGAAACTAACCGAAAGCTAATTAGCCGACTAACCAAAACAAACCAAATGTATTAAAATTCATTATAACGTATCGGAACCGGTTCAATGTCTCAAATAAGTTGAGACTAAGTGAAACTAACCGAAAGTTGATTCGACGACTAACCCAAACAAACCGAATCTATTAAAATTGATTATAACCTAGCGGAACCGGTTGAAACTAACTGAAAGTTCGGGGACTAACCCAAATTAACCAAATCTATTAAAATTGATTGTAACGTATCGGAACCGGTTCAAATGTCTAACATAAATTGAGACTAAGTGAAATTAACCGAAAGTTGATTCGACGACTAACCCAATCTAACCAAATCTATTAAAATTGATTACAACCTATCCGAACCGTTTGATATGACTAAAATGAGTTGAGACAAAGTGAAACTAACTGAACGCTGATTCGGCGACTAACCCAAACCAACCAAATCTATTAAAATTAGGAATAACATATCGGATCCTGATCAAATGACTAAAATAAGCCGAGACAAAATGAACCTAACCGAAAGTTGATTCGACGACTAACCTAATCTAACCAAATCTATTAAAATTGATTGTAACCTACCGGAACTGGTTGAAATGACTAAAATAAATTGAGAAAAAGTGAAACTATCTGAAAGTTGATTAGACGACTAACCAAAACTAACCAAATGTATTAAAATTGATTATAACATATCGAAATCGGTTCAAATGACTAAAATGAGTTGAGACAAAGTGAAACTAACTGAAAGTTGATTCGGCGACTAACCCAAACTAACCAAATCTATTAAAATTGGTTATATCATATCAGACCCTGATCAAATGACTAAAATAAGTCGAGACAAAGTGAACCTAACCGAAAGTTGATTCGACGACTAACCCAATCTAACCAAATCTATTAAAAGTGATTGTAACCTACCGGATCCTGTTGAAATGAATAAAATAAGTTAAGACAAAGTGACACTATCTAAAGGTTAATTAGACGACTAGCCAAAACTAACCAAATATATTTAAATTCACTATAACGTATCGGGACCGGTTCAAATGACTCAAATAAGTTGAGACTAAGTGAAACTAACCGGAAGTTGATTCGATGACTAACCCAAACTAACCAAATCTATTAAATTTTATTATAACCTAGCGGAACCGGTTGAATTCACTAAAATAAGTCGAGATAAAGTGAAACTAACAGAAAGTTGATTAGACGATTAACCAAAACTAAACAAATATATAAAAATTTATTATAAAAACGTATCGAAACCGGCTCATATAAATAAAATGAGTTGAAACTTGAGAAGTATTTACTTCAATCACGTGTACTGTGCTACTCGCTACGCGCGCGTCAGTATCCCATATTAAGCAAACATAATCGAAACTAACTTTAATGAATCAAACATGCGCATTGAGACGGGGGCGCTACACGCTTGACCAACCCTGCCTAACACTAAACTAAAATTAACCCCAACTAACAAATATAAGCAAACAAATAAAAATAAAACATCTCACCGACGGGAATCGAACCCGGGCCGTAGTGTCACAAGCACAAAAGCTGATCCCGAAACGCAACTGCGCATGATTGCAAATAGTTATACCGCAGACGCTAGACGCTTGTATAGAAACGCAAGGAATATAAGGAAATAAAATACCACCTATAGTCAGCAAGAGAAATAATCATGCTCTTCAACCTTTTAGATAGAGCAATGAATAATATCAATTCTTATCAGCTTAATATCACTACCGCTTTGCCTCGCTTTAATAAGTTATATAAAATAATAATTTCAGGAATAATAGATATTATATAGATATATATTTTAAATTCAGCACAACACAACTATTGACTAACATAAAATTGTCAAACTTAGAAATGTACCATTTTAATTTAAAACCATATAGAGTTAAAGAATAAATCTGGCAACACAGCCTCGTCTACAAACCTTTCATGCACAGTCTGCGTTATTTCAATAAAAACAAAACAATACATTGAAAATCGGCAGAGAAAAGTAGTAGCAATTACAGCAGATTTTTACGCAAGTTTTTAATGATTTTTTATTAAAAAAAAGTCACGAGTAGCACAATATACGTGATAGAAGTGACTACATCGTTACCGAGTCTCAACTTATTTTACTTTTTTGGGCCGGTTCCGGTACATTATAATCAATTTTAATGGATTTGGTTAGTTTTGGTTAGTCGTCTAATCAAATTTCAGTTAGTTTCACTTAGTCTCAACTTATTTTAGTCATTTGAGTCGGTTCCGATACGTTATAATCAACTTGAATAGATTTGGTTAGCTGTCTAATCAACTTTCGGTTAATTTCAATTAGTTTCAACTTATTTTAGTCATTTGAGTCGGTTCCGATACGTTATAATCAATTTTAATAGATTTGGTTAGTTTGGGTTAGTCTCAACTTATTTTAGTCATTTGATGCGGTTCCGATACGCTATAACCAATTTTAAGAGATTTGGTTACTTTGGGTTAGTCGCCGAATCAACTTTCAGTTAGTTTCACTTAGTCTCGTCTTATTATAGACATTTGAACTTTCCATACGTTATAATCAATTTTAATACATTTAGTTAGTCGTCTAATCAACATTCGGTTACTTTGTCTCAACTTATTTTAGTCATTTGATCAGGTTTCGATATGCTCTAACCAATTTTATTAGATCTGGTTAGTTTGGGTTAGTCGCCGAATCAACTTTCAGTTAGTTTCACTTTGTCTCAACTTACTCTAGTCATTTGAGTCGGTTCCGATCGTTATAATCAATTTAGATTTGGTTATTTTGGGTAAGTCATCGAATCAACTTCCGGTTAGTTTCACTAAATCTGAACTTATTTTAGACACTTGAACCGGTTCCGATACGATATAATCAATTTTAATGCATTTGGTTAGATGGTTAGTTTTGGTTAGTCGTCTAATGAACTTTCGGTTAGTTTCAGTTAGTCTCACCTTATTTTAGTCATTTGAGTCGGTTCCGATACGTTATAATCAATTTTAATAGATTTGGTTAGTTTGGGTTAGTCGTCGAATCAACTTTCGGTTAGTTTCACTTAATGTCACTTATTTTAATCATTTGAACCGGTTCCGATATGTTATAATCTAGGATTTAGTTAGTTTGGGTGAGTCGCCGAATCAGCTTTCGGTTAGTTTAGTCTCAACTGGTTTTAGTCATTTGAAGCAGTTCCGATGCGTCATAATCAATTTTAATAGATTTGAGTTAGTCGTCCAATTCTAATCAACTTTCGGTTAGTTTCACTTCGTCTCATAAAAATTGATTAATTGTTTACCGATTCCATAAAAGAGAAAGAGGGAGAGAGAGAGTCAAATGCTTTATCTCTCTTGCGAGACGAAAATTCCAAAACGTGTCGTTACATGCATGGCTTTGAAAAATCACTTTCATGAATCCAAAGAATATCAAAATAGCGTAAAATTTGTGGATTTCTAATATTTACCTTCGCCCAAATTATGTATATAAGTTGAGTTATACAGGGTGTTCCGGTGATCATGTTACAAACTTCTAGGGTAGATAAAACACACGAAAATAAGAAAAAAAGTTCACGTGAACATGGGTCCGGAAACGCTTCTTCAGGGAGCTAGGGCCCTTCGAAGATAACTTTCAAAAACTACTCTTCGTTTGTTAGCTTCGGTACTACTGCAGCTATCGCCACCAATTTTGAAACATGAAATGTAGTTGGTAGGTTCATCAATTTGAGCCTTCCGGACTTTGTCACCTTTTACCAGGGGCGTACAAACCAGGGGGGTATTTGGGTAAAATTGACCCTACTCCTCTAAGGCGTCAATTTCTTGCCATTTTTATATCTAATTATCATTCTTCAATCCCTTTTACATAAAAAAGGTACTCTTAGTAATAGTCGCTATCTGTCACCGTTTCCTCGGAAATCGCCACTAAGTCAGATACATTAATTGATTCCTATTGCACACAGTTTGATCACGTTGGCGTTGGTTTATTAAAATTTATCTAGTTGTCAAAAATCTGTCAATAAAATATTGTGTCGCCAGTGAATCATGGATTATACTTTCGCCGAATATGCCGATATGCTATTAATTTATGGCGAAGTTCATTGCAATGGAAGAGCCGCTTCAAGATTGTATCAGGAGCGGTTTCCTGAGAGGCATGTACCTGCTCACACGCTGTTCGAGAGGGTAAATCAGCGCATATGGGAAACTGGCTCTGTGAAAATAACGAGGCCAGATAATGGCGCTCAAAGAACTGTACGAACTCCAGAATTTGAGGAAGAGGTACTTCGACAATTCGAGGAAAATCCTGGTGTTAGTACCCGAGCTGTTGCAGAACCCATGAATGTAAGTCATGTACGTGTATGGGAGATTGTTCACGAACAACTTCTTCATCCTTACCATCGCCAAAAAGTACAGGAATTGGGACCAGATGATTATGCACCCCGCGTAGAGTTTTGCGAGTGGTTTCTTCAACAGTGTACGCAAGAACCCCAATTTCCGAAATTTGTGCTTTTCTCTGATGAGGCTGTTTTTACGAGAGAAGGTATTTTTAATTCACGGAATAGCCATGTGTGGGCGGAGGAAAACCCTCATGCTCTTCAAATAAGAGGGTACCAACATCGATTCTCGGTGAACATGTGGGCTGGAATTGTTGGAGAACGTCTAATTGGACCAATCATGTTGCCTCCTCGACTAACTGGGACGGTGTACCTCAATTTTTTAAGATACACCTTACCTGAGTTATTGGATGAGCTGCCCCTCGACATACGTCGGAATCTGTGGTTCCAGCATGATGGAGCACCCGCTCATTTTTCACATGTCGTACGTGAGCACCTCGATGATCATTTTAGAGGATGTTGGATTGGACGTGGAAGCGATGTCAACTGGCCAGCCCGGTCCCCAGATTTAACTCCTCTGGATTTCTTTCTTTGGGGACATATGAAAAGCCTTGTATATGAAACTCCAGTTCAGTCGGAGGAAGATTTGGTAGCTAGGATTTCTGTTGCGGCTGAAATGATCCAAACCATGCCTGATGTTTTCACTGACGTCAATTTAAATATGGTACGTAGGTGCAATAAATGTATTGAACGTGGTGGCAGGCATTTTCAGCAATTGTTATTTTGAATTTATTTTGGTACGTACAGGGTCAGTCAACGACAGCGTTAGTAAATTCATCTTCAGGACAAAAATTTAGTCTGTCTTCTCCTTGACTCACTCGTTAAACCTGTTTGTGTTACTTGTTTATTTTGTACTTTTGAAACTTCTAAACTTTAAGTTTTTCATTGGTGCTCGTGAATGATTTATTGCAAATTTATTATTAGTTTTGGTTGTGTAGGTTTAATTGTTTTTTTTTTGAATATTTTGTATACGTTCCCTTTTACTTTTTATACCCCCATTTTCGAAAAGGCAATAAATCTCTCTAATCTAATTTATTTTCATTAAAGAAGAAGATTTGACTAACTTTTAATGCTCACTATCTGTACTGAACCTCATTTTCATATTTCAACGTAATAATTTGTTTAAGAACAATAATTTATTATTGACTGGATTTAGCCATTTTCCGAGGAAACGGTGACAGATAGCGACTTTTACTAAGAGTACCTTTTTTATTTAAAGGGAATTGGAGAATCATAATCAGATATAAAAATGGTAAGAAATTAAAGCCTAAGAGGAGTAGGGTCAGATTTACCCAAATACCCCCCTGGTTTGTACGCCCCTGGTTAAAGGTGACAAAGTCCGGAAGGCTCAAATTGATGAACCTAGCAACTACATTTCATGTTTCAAAATTGGTGGCGATAGCTGCAGTAGTACCGAAGCTAAAAAACGAAGAGTAGTTTTTGAAGGTTATCTTCGAAGGGCCCTAGCTCCCTGAAGAAGCGTTTCCGGACCCATGTTCACGTCAACTTTTTTTCTTATTTTCGTGTGTTTTATCTACCCTAGAAGTTTGTAACATGATCACCGGAACACCCTGTATATGAGTATAAGTGAGTTTGATCGCTGTTTTAACCACTAATTAAGAATAAAAAAACCCTAGATGGAAAACACTTTTATTGCTTGGGTTAAGTTATGGGTGTGGCACAGGTTAGTTGGTGTTTCCATTTTTTTTTTAAAGACGGCATCCACTGTGACAACGCATTTGTCATATTAATAACAAAATGTAATAAAATATCGATACCTATCGACAGCCGAACAAATAAATAATCCAAACATTAATACATAATCATATTCATATCATTTATTCCTAATAGAACGCTCCCCGTATAAAAATAATCGAGCGGCAGTTCATATTGATCGTACACCGTAGTTGCACCCATTCGTTTACTGTACAGTGGCCGAGTGTGTTCAAGGTCAACGGCAGTATTTTCCACGGCATGCTGTAGTGAGCGGACTTATTAGAATATCTATAGACGGTGTCAGTTCTGGCATTAGGTAAGTAAAATAAGTCTTTATATCGACTGATCACACGCGGAACACATGTCAAATTCAGCCTTGAAAGGATATTGGGACAATCTAAATTTTTATTTAACAACTTGGATAAAGTAACACTATAGTGAAATAGTCCCGTCGAGCTTCTAAAAAAGCAAAAATAAAACTACCAAGTAAATCGTCATGCGGAAAACCTTGAATAGGATAGTGTCCATCCCACTTAAAACAGATCTACTTTAAAAATTTACGTTGGACTCTCTCCAATCTATCAATACATATATTATATCCAGGAGACCAAACTACACAGACATACTCCAATTTAGAACGAACATAAGAAAAATATAGTGACTTGATTGCATCCGTAGTGTTGAAGTTTCTAGTGCATCTTAGAATGAATCCATAAGCCTTAGATGCTTCCGAAATAATGGTATCAATGTGGGAAGAAAAGGAAAGTTTGGGATCAAAAATGACACCAAGGTCTCTAAATGTGTTTACGCGACAAACCGGACTATCATTTAATAAGAATTGAAAAGTAAGTGGTGAAAGACAACGTTACACTTTGCCACGTTGAGCTGTAGCCTGTTATCTAAACACCATTCGCTAATTAGATTAAGGTTAGATTGCAGTTTCACACAGTCATTCCAAGTTTTTATTTTCATATATAATTTTACATCATCGGCATAAAGTAAATAATTAATGTCAAGTTTAGACCCAATGTCATTAATAAAGTGATTAAAGAGAAGGGGGCCCAGTACAGAACCCTGCGTGACGCCAGAATTCGCAACATATTGCATACGATTACTCAAATGTGAATCAAAAAATTCGACCAGTGCATCAGCAAAAACCAAATCTAGCTAATTTGTGGAGTAGGATACGATGAGCTAGTTGGTCCAATGCTTTCGTAAAGTGCAAATAAATGACATCTGTCTGATATTCGTCATCTGTTACCTCCGCGATATCCTGAGTAACAATTAAAAGATTTGTTGTTGTAGACCCGCTTTTATAAAAACAATGCTGTTCAGGTACTATTAAATTTTTAGTTAAAGGAAACATATGGTCGTAAAGTAAAAATTCAAGTATCTTGGAGAAATTATAGATTATTGATACCTGTCTATAGCTGATCACATCCGATCTGTCGCCCTTCTTAAACACAGGACAAACTTTCGATGTTTTCCATATAGTAGGAACGGATTTCGTACGCAAGCATAAGTTAAATAATATCTGAAGAGGTTTCGCGAGAACAAACCTACAGTCGCTTATAAGAAATGCGGGTATAGAGTCCGGTCCTGCCGTGAATCTAGGCCTCAAATTTTTTATTGCATTAATTGCTTCCTGTTTCGAAAAATGTGATATGTCTATAAGAGGTGTACAAAACACTTCGTTATCTGGATTAATATCAAGAGAGCCATAAGAAGAAAATGACTGCTTGAAAAATTAGCGAACGAATCCAAAATACCAGGCATATTATCCACAGTTGTGCCTTTATAACACATGCTCTTTGGAAGTCCCTTTAGTTCTCTTTTATTTCTGACAAAATGCCAGAACAGTTTAGGATCTCATTTAATACCTTGTTCAGTTTTTTTAATATATTGCTTATATGATCTCGAAACATCCGCCTTAATTTGTCTTCTAAGAACTTTAAACTTATCCAAATCCTGAGTGTTTCCATACTTTTTAAATTTAAAAAAAAAATACTCTTTTGTTTTAAGTTAGCTATAATGTCACGTGAGAACCAGGGAGGATAATTTCTTTTAGGAATCTTACTATACTTAGGCACGAAACTATCAATTGTTTGGATTACTTTATTGTAAAAAATATCGGAAGCAGCTTCAATCGATTTTGTAGCTTCCAAAGAGGACCAATCGAGAGATAATAGGGTATTATATAATCCAAGAAAATTTGCCTTTCGAAAGTTATATCTATCTTGAAGGTCCAGATGGAACTGACGTTTAAAACTTGCCGATTGGCAATACTTCAACGACACCGAAAGAACAGCGTGGTGATTATCTTCATCAACAAGAACCTCAATCGATCTTTCAACAATGCACCGTTCGTTATTGTGAATCACTAAATCCAGAATTCTATTATTGAAAATCTCTATTTTAGTACTTTGCGTGAAATTTAAACAAGTTAAAAAATTATTCAAGGTATATACCAAGTTATCATTCCTTCTACCAGTCAGAGGGTCCGAATAGCACGATATATTGAAATCACCCAATATACAAACATTTATTTATATCTGCTCTAAATACGTTGTATTTGTGACATATTAGTTCATTACTTAATACTGAGGAATCTAACCATGTCTCAGTAACCGCAAGTAAATCAAAAGAACAGTACGATGATACGTTGGAAGGTGGGGTCAATGTCATGGTGGGAATAATAAAAGAAGATGGGTTACTATATGGGCGCGAAGTTTCGCACATGCATTTTGATAAGCAGAACACATGATAATATCCAAAGAAGCATGGAAGGCATATATTTAATACTACAAATATATGATGGAAGGTGTCAACAACAGTGTTGCCACGATTAGACGTATACAAATTTAAACAATTAGTACAATTTAAAATTTGAGAATTACAATCTTTAACACTATGATTTTTACCACATCTAGGACAACAAGAAGTTTTAGAACAACTTTTAGATGAATGGTTGTACTCGTTACAGTTTTAACAGCGACTTACTTCAACCGCATCAAACACAGAAAATGCATCATAACCAATAAATACATTTTCCACCTTTAAAATTCTGGATAACTCTATACAGTTTTATAACAGCGTGAAAAAATTTTTTTCTCCGATTGACAGCAAATATTAATTTTGCAGACACATATCAATCAGCAAAGTATTACTTTTCCTGTCCAGGCAGCAAAGTAAGTACTTTGCTGCCTAGGCAGCAAAGTGATTAGTCTCTATGGGAATAAAACGTTTGACATAAGTTGTCAAACTATAATTATTATGGACATATCCATTTCCATAGCAACCAACCGTTCCAACAATTGCGATTTCTATCAAATTTTGTCTTAATTTATCACTACAGGAAAAGTTAAAGAATTGTGGGAATTGTAATAATTTGCAAATATACAATATACATATATCATTATAAACAATCGGAGAAAAAATTATATGTTCAACTCGGCAGCAAAGTAGATTGACTGCCTTAGCTGAATTCCTAGCCTCGCTACGCTCGGCTATGAACTATCAGCCGCGGCAGTCAATCTACTACTTTGCTGCCTAGTAAAACAAATAACTATTGTTACCTCACATGAGGAATCAATGGAAATAATATCTGTATTTAATTGTCGTAAAATTGACAGTAAAGTTTTCTCAGAATAACACTCCGAAAAGCCAACGATACGCACTCTTGGATTAACACCGTGGATTTCCCGCACCACATAAGTTTCTGCTAGCTTCAGTTCGGCTAACTCCATGAACTTCTTATTTTCCTCTGAATTTTTGCAACCTACTAAGATGGATCCATTGCTTACAAACGTACGTTTAATTCAGTGGGATCAATTTGATCAGTCATGTTTTGCGTCGTTTTTTCGGCATTCTGAGATTGATTTTTGGGAACGACAAGTACTGCAGGTTGGGTATTATTTCTGACGATGGACGCATAGCTAGAAGGTTGATAGGGCACACTACTACTTCGGCTGAAACTCAATACCTTTCCTGATATGACGGAGGATAGATCAGTTCTTAATGACTCGAAGGCAGTAGTGAGTGTAGTAAGAGCTAACTGCAGTTGATCATTTATCAACTGTTTTAAGCTGACCTGGTCGACAGATATGCATCTAGACACACACGAATCACACTTTCAAGATAAACCACTAACCTCTGATATCAAATTAGCAACATAGACAACATTTTTGCACTCATTTACAGAGTAGTTTTTTGCGAGATGTTATCATCTCTTTGCAAAAAACACAGTTAGTCATTTTAACAAGTGGAAAAGGTTAATTAAACACATTAAAATACAGACAATTCGTGCACCAGAAAAAGCAAATAACTTCACTATCGGATTGAGTGTATGCCACTGATCTATACAAATGGAGCAGCATAATGCATGTGTCATCTGAAGAGAAATTGATTACGCGTGGGCGAAAAAATGTGTTTGTGCGCACGATTCCCAGTCATATTTTTTGATACCTCGGCATTACTGATCAAGCGCAATAACACTCAATCCGTCACTCAAATGTCAAAATCGTCAGCTGTTCAACCAGGCGGTCGATAACTATAGATTTTCCAGGCCCGTACCGAGCTCGTAGTTTCGTAAAGTAGAATCAATTGACGGCAAACCGGGCAAACGGAATCTACGGCCTACCCCCAAGCTACGCCATTCGCTATTTGTTTTTGTTCGGTTGGGATGTGGTTTGGTTAGTTTAGTTTGCTTTGAACGCCTTCCAAGTGAGTAAGGAGTGTTTGTGTGTGATTTTTGACTATATTTTAAAAACTGAGACTGCTTTTTAGCTTATTGATTGAGTGATCAATTACTGATCATTACATTATGAGTATGCATACTTGTAGATATGATTAATCTTTATCGAAGCAAAGGCGCTATCCCGGGAATCTCCTATTTTCAGAAAGTATTAATAGTATAGGCGTTAGTATTATTAAGGCGTAAACATCTAAAATATCTCTAAATAACCCTGCCATAACCTGTATGACGTGATTTTCTAGTAGGGTTGATATCATGATAAGAATTTTAAGATCCTTTACAGGCCTAGACCACTATGTGAATATCGGCCTCTCCTATTGGTCGATCTATCTAGAAAAGATCCGCCTACAAAATAACAGCTGATCAGTTAACCTCGTGTTTTTAAGAAGCGTCTTGAAATCAGGCGTAATTTTCGATGCGGTGAGACGAATCCATAGCCGCGTTCGTTTTTGTCATCTTTTTCCTCGATTTGCTCTAACATTTTGACAGGCACGTGACTTGGATTTTCCTTTTAAATACACAGAACTCGTGACTATCAAATTTTCAGTGCAAATCGAGGAAAATGATGACAAAACGAACGCGGCTCATGTCTCTACGTTCTAAACTACTGCCTACAAAATAACAGCTGATCAGTTAGCGAGATTTCAGTTCATAGTGCACTTGTGAATGAGAGGCGCCTGATTTACTAGCTACGTGAGGTGACGCATGTCTTCGCGCTGCAACCAGTTGTGCAAGTCAGCTGATGGTCTAGGGGTCTGCATGGTTGGCCTTCACTTCGGCGACCCGGGTTCAAATCCCGTCGGTTTTGGTTTTTTTTTAAGTAAACAGTTTTTTTCTTGATTTTTGAGTTTTTCTTAGGTATTGCTTGGGTTAGCACTTGGTTAGTTTCCTTTTCTTGATCCCCGGAGCGGACGAAGCGTGCGGAGGGCCATTTACTTGCCAATTGCAGGTCTTTAAATCACATGCATTCACAAGTGCACTACGAACTGAAATATCGCGATCAGTTAGGGTGGATTTTCATGCGTCCGATATCAGACGATACGACGATCCGACGGAGCTCCTATTGGTCAGAATGTTTTGGCGCCAATTATTATCCGAATATTTTTAAAATAATCCGATGTCGTATGGAGTTAAAATTGAGTTGAGTTGAGTTGCTTGGTTTATGGCACTGCTACGGGGCAATTGCCAGCACAACTGGAGTTAAAATTATTTTAACTTTTGTCCGATATCGTGTGTTTCTTAACCTCACTTTTTATTGGTTTTGTTTACTTATATAATGTGTTATATGTATCCCATCTGCGTCTGCTAATACATATTAACAAATCAATCTAAGTAAAAGATTTTGGGTTTCAAATACTTATAAAAATCGAGCACAGCAAAATGCTTAAAAGGAAATGAGACTGTAACCCATCAGGACAGATGTTTGTACTATTTGAGGATTGGTAGGGAGAATTTCAAAATCTACTAATGTTATTAATATATTAATTAATATTAACCCGGACCAATCGTGTGCATGAATCGATTTTTGCTGGCGAGAGATTTGCCATTGTATAAGGATTATATAAACCATGGATTTGCACTTATATTAAGGTAATTTCAGTTTAGTACGGAGGACAAGATCATGGTACATTTGTAGGTTAAAACTTATCTTTGGGTCCCTCTAACTGTGTTGAATAAATGAAAGTTCTGGGAATTATTCCTGTGTCTCATTTAAAATTATTACTTCAGGTTTGTTTATAAAAGAAAACGTATAATGTCAAATTGCCTGTTAAATTCGGATACGAAAATCATGTCAATCCAACCAATAGTAAGACGAATATTGTAACCAATAGAAACACTGTCGGATCATCGTATCGTCGGATATCGGACGCATGAGAATCCACCTATAACCTCGTATTTTAAGAAGCGTCTATCAAATGTAATTTTCGATGCGGTAAAGCGAATCCATGTATCTACGTTCTAGCAAAACTTCTACAACGCCTCGTTGGTGTAGTAGGCAGAGTGCTTGCCTGTCCTTCCTGCGCTGCGGGTTCGATTCCCGACGGTCGCGACAGATGTTATGTTTATTGTTTTCTATTAACTTACCTTTTTTTTCCTTAATTTTGTGTTAGTTTGGGTTAGTTCTGGTTAGCACTTGGTTAGTTATTGTTGACTGAGCCCCGTAGCGAGCGAAGCGAGCGGAGGGTCATGCAAAGCCATAATAATACCTATTATTCATTTCGCTGCATCGAAAATTACGCCTGATCTCTAGACGCTTGTGTATTTTATTCTGTTTTGTCTGGTATTTGCCTTTAAGGCGCCAAAAGAACCCAATGAACACATATATATATATACATCCATGGTATTTATCTATGATTTACTCAAATGATTTAGGCAATATATGGTGCAAACTTAGTTTTTCATTGAGATTTTTACCAAATAACAATGTTTGTGCAAGTGATTGATGAGATTTGTCTTCCAAGTGAATTTAGTAATGTACTATAATGTAAGTGTTGATACAAAAATCAAAACTATTATACCAAAATAAATTTATAAGTACGGACCTGCTCACGTTCTCGAATTACAATAAGCATTGTTACAGAGCGCAAACGCAATTATCGCGAGATTTGCTAGAGTTTGTTTACATTTTGACGTCGTAAATTAGCCATTTCGGTGAAAGGTTATTGCTTATCCATTCGTATAGAACAGTGGTGTTTGCCGACTTTTGTCCGAAACTGTAAACTTTATCGGTACGAAAACGAAACGTGAATTATTTACCGATCAAAAATGTTAACGTCTTCTTTCAATGCTTACGCCTATCTATCTGGCAGCTCTAAAGAAGTGACGCGTATTGGTCATGAACTGACATGACAAGATTGACAAGCAAATGATTCAGCAAAATAGTGGCGAGAAATTTTCGGGAAACTGATGATGAGTGTAATAGTTTTTATCAGTGAAAGAGGTCTAGCATTTAGAGATGTAAATAAGATACTGGGCTCGTTGAAAATGGTAACTACCTGGGACTACTGGCTTCTAGCAGAGTGTGACTTATGACGACTTATTGAGCAATCACATGCATTGAGACCGTGGGATGGTCACACAAACTACAAACTACATAGGAATTCTCAACAATTTACGAGGAAGTTGTTGAATTAACTGGGAAGCGAGTTTTCAATGAAGTTATCATTCGAATCAAACATTCATAGTAATATTCCATATTATTAGATTCAACTCCAGATGAAGGTTACGTTAATCAGCTTACTGTGAATTTTAGGTATTAAAAGGAACACATCCCTGTTGAAAGATGTTTAAGATTCACATGTGTAATCAGGCCCCAAAGCCAAATATATGTTTCCACGCTTGAGCAAGAATTTGAAGGAGAATGAAATAGGCATTAACAACTCGCCATGGTCAATCTTATAAAAACGTTTCTTCAATGAGTGAAAACTACTGTGACTTTCAAACGATGGTACTGACAGGAAATAAATTAGTCCAGTGCTCCGAGGTATGAAATCACATGGGATTCATATCCAGTTCTTCAGTACTTGGAAACATTATATCCCCTAGAAACAATTAGCTTGTACCAACTGTCCTTAAAACTAGTACTTTTAATTGCACTAACAACTGGCCACCGAATCCAAACATTCTCTTAAATAACCATTAATGAAATTGAAATATCGCCCGCTGATCTAAAAATAAAAATATCAGCGAGAATAAAAACCTCTAAATTAAATGTCCCACAACCTATATTAGTTTTTCCATTTTTTAAAGAAAACGGTTATTATGTGCGGCATCTACTGTTCTTCTTTATCTAATTAAAACAGAAAGTTTAAGACCGCCTAATGTCATTTTTTTGCATTTTTGGAAGAACTGTTTGTATATTTAAGATTTAACCGATTGCTTGAAAAAAGCCGACGCTGGTAAACCCATTCTCATGCCAAAACGGATAACAACAGTGCATTGGTTATACACAGCAGATGTTACAAAGCCCTTTTGCGAGGCTAGATAATTTCAAAGGACAAAGAAGATTCAGAAAAATCACGTGTTATTGCTCTAAGTCTTCGTAGCAAAATGTCAAAGTTGTAAACGGGGCAGTACACAATATTTTAGGAAGATAGCTTGGATCAAGTAAACCAAACTAGTGCAATTCTGCAGAACCCTAGATTGGTGGTAAATACAGTCGCCTCAGCACTGACGTGGGCGTCCGCTAACAAGCTTATAAGGACAAAACGGGATCGGGAGAGCTTTGAAGAATATGAGGGTATGAGAATGAAGCAGAGCGAAAACGCAAAATAAACATACGTTTGTCACCTCTTCACTGTGCCTGAGCACCAGCATCAGAATTTTGTTTCTATCATCGATCAATTCGAGCCATCATTGCGGCGGAGGATTGAGGCATACAAACTAATTGATACCCGTTTTGGTTTTCTCAAAAAAGTTAGTTAAATACACTTAGTAGTGAATAAATAACTGCAGCAGCTTAAAACTTAGCAGGAACATAAAACAAAGTAAATGAAAAACTTTCCTATTCTATGCAAAAAATGCAAATGAAAATCTCGTTATTTCTAAAGCAGATAAGGGCAACTGCTTGGTTATTCTCAGAAAGATGGATTATATTTCTAAGATTGAGACGTTTTTAGTCGATAACAATTTTTTTCCTTTACCTAATAATCCTTTCAATAGCTTTGTAAGGAAAGTCACCAGATTCATCAAACATTTCGATGCTAATGCTAGAAAAAATTTAATTTATAGCAATCTTAAGATACCAAGGTTTATATGTCCTCCCAAAGATCAATAAAATAGGTACACCTATATATCAGACTTGTGGTAAGTTTGACCAACAAACCTGTTTCCATACTTCTAATTTTTGCCTGGAATACAAAAGTCTTTCATTTAGTATGTTTCGTCTCTGCACACAGCCTTTACTCTACATTTAACATATTTCAACGACTTAGACGATCAATTGGGAAATGAACTGATTTAGTTCAAGTTTTTTTACCATGAGTTTAAAAAAATGGTGACGAAATTGAAAAGGTCATTAGTCAGAAGAGATGGATGTATAAACTCATCTTAGAAAAAAAGAACAATAAAGGTTGTTTTCCTAATATATTGAGATTGCCTTAAGAATGTAACACAAACAACAGTGAAGAGAGGTCATTTTCAAAATTGCAGTTGATCGAAAACATCTTAGAAGACAGGTTCAATGCTTTAGTTTCACTCAGCATTGAAAGTGACGTTTTAAGATAATACAGTGATGAAGATATTATAAGTATCTTCATTGGTACGAAGCGTAGGCATAAACTAATTAGCCGTTGAGCTATTAAGATTATGTCACACTATATTTTTAGTTAGATTGTATGGAAAAAGGTATATTATCTTAATGATCTTCAGGTCTTTTCATTTTTATCATCTCATGACTTTATCAAATTTTAAATGCTATATGGTACATCGTACGTAAATTTTCTCTATAATTTAATAATAAACTTTAAATGCTTATTGTTAAGCTTTTAATTGGATAACTGCTAAAAATGCGGTTATTGAATCCTAGTGTTTGACTATAAAATTGGTTAAGAGCAGACGTTAAGGGTTTTATATTATATTCAATTCAAAGTATACGCATTAAATTGAGCGCCTCTGACGATGCTGATCTGATCATCAAACATTCTCTAAACGCATATTATTCATAATTACCTTATCTCTTTAGGCTATAAAAGGAATATTTTTATTAATTGCAAAATTCTGGAAAATGGCCTAACTTGTTATTTTTTTTATGCCATTTCATCCTAACTGTTCCACCAATGGACAAACTGGCTGTTGATTTTTGTACCTAGTAAGGTGGGCATTTTATTATACCTTACCTTATACGATGGTTGCAAAAAAAATTAAAGTCGAGTGATCTTAGTCCCGGCGCCCACAGAAGAGATGGGGCGGCGACGCGTCGCAGACGTGGCAGAGACGCGGTAAGGACGTAGGCGCGGTTAAGATCTTTCTATACTATTGCCATTCTAAAAAAACGAATTTTTTTCTATTAATTCAGTTAAATGCACGTTAAGTTCGGAGTCGCCCATTTTAAACAAATGTCTCACCTCTTCAATGAGCGTCTGGAGACGAAAAAGAAACGGGGTTCGGTCGCGTAAAGACATGCCTCGGCCTGACTTCCCTTATTAGCGTTGCCTCTTTACTTTATATGGTGAATAACTAAATTAAGTCGCGTCCGCGCCACGTCCCCGTCCGACGTCCGCGCCTCGTCTCTTCTGTGGGCGTCGGGCCTTAAGACGCGCGTCTTCTAAAAGTATTTTTAACATTGCGGTATTGCCGCTTCTTGCTATAATTGGCAATACTTTGTTATTTTAAATGAAAAGATTATTGTATTTCTGAATTATATTGAATGTTCTTGACACATTTCATATATAATATCAACTGTTTCAGAAATACTGACAGTTAAAAATTGACATTTTTCAACTTTGAAGGGGTGTAGAATCTAAACGATTAAAATAGAGCAAAACGGCTTGCACATTCCTATATTAGTTTTTCATAAGCCATCGACTGGCACTAGCCTTAGATTTAACCAAATGTTAAAAGTTCCGGTTAAATTTAACCTGCAAATAAAGCCCGAAAGCTGAAGACAATTTAACAATAATTAAAGTAACCTTAGTTACTGACAGGTAAATCTATAAAATATAAAACTAAAATATATGCAACTGTTTAGCTAAAGCTAAGCTAAATGAAGGACAGACAAAAATATATAAAAATAAGCATAATAAAAAAGAGAGGTATGTAAGAAAAAGGTTGTCTTGAAGACCCAAAATAATAAATAATAAAAATGAAAATTTCCCAACTTCAAAATAAACTTCTTCAACACAGACTTGAGAGACACTATAAAAGTTTAAAACGTTCATCCAACGAACAACGATTTCGTTGTTTTAAAATAGCACAGGAGCGCATCCAGGAAGTGGGGAGTAGAATGGAAATTACTTTTCTCCAGGATATTTAAAACCCAACTTTGTATAATTAAAACCCATCCTTATTTTTTCAACTGGCCGTTATCCACCTCTCTCAGACTCGAGCATTTTGACCATTCCACCTTCCCCCACAGACTCAAGATCTGGATGCGCCACTGGAATAGCAAATCCAGCGAACGAATTTCATTTCAATATTTGAATAATTAACATTGAAAAGAGCGTTATTTGTTGGCTGCATTTGTTGTGACATTCCGTTTTGGTCGCAAACTAGAAGTGAATTTCTAGTACGCCCCTGGTACTATTCCTGCTTCCGTTCGAAGTACGAAATCTAATTCCGATATTAAATTCGATTTTATATCTTTCTCGCGTGACCTTAAGGAATCCGTTTTATTGGTGCGTCGAGAAACGCCGCAATTAAATTTCCTGCGTGCTGACTTCACCTTTCGAAGCGCGAGACGACGCGACGCCTTGTTTGGCTTTGTAGGTACGGTTCCTTTTCCAGAGAAGCCTTTCCGTTGTTCAGTCGATTCATTTAAAATTTGTATGAAGCCGAGGCATCTGCGGTGGATTTTGTCGGCTAACAACGTAGTGATTCCCGTATCAGCCATTGCGATTTGTTTTCGTTAAGTTTTAGTGCTGTAGATACAGGAAAAAAACTCGCCAGGCGAGGATTTTTGGAATTGGCTTTTTTCTGGTGCAGGCAGCTACTGTGGTACTTGGCGTTTTTTATGTGCCGCGTAGTTTCGCCCTCAGTTTAAGAGGTAAGTTTTCTTTATTAATTGCAGATGTTTTGCGTTTTTCGGGTCTTTATTAATTGCATGTTTGTACTATTTCACTTTTCGCTCATGTCGGACTCGATTTAATAACCTAATTAATTGGCGTGGCGTCATCCTAATTAGGTATTAATTAGGGTTGATAGGTTTTTTTTACTAGTCGGATGGCCTAGTTTATTATTTAATGATTATTAAATTAACCGGTTTAATTCATATCGGACTCGATTTAATTGGCTTGATTATTCGGTGTGCCGTCAAATTGACAAGAGATTAATTTAAGCTTTTGGGCTTCAATATTTGAATGGATTAGTCGTTATGGTTTATTCACGGCGCCTTGCGATTAGCCTAATTAATCGTTTTTATTTTGTTTCCGACGAAATGTGTAGATTTTCGGGAATTTAGTAGTTCGATTTATTTGACTTTTCTGATGCGGTTTAGCAACGAGTGTAAAATTTAACCATTGATTTCCATTTTGCTTTATCAAAGGCTACTATTTTCTACAGCCATAAGTTGCGATTAATGCTTAAACCGCTAATTTCCTGGAATTTATTATACTACCGAAGTTAGAATCAATGCAATGGGGAATTATGGTTTTTATCTTTAATTTTATTATTTAATCTTGCAATAAACTTCTAGTGAATCGCGTGAGTTTTTGATTCTAATTATTAATTAGAAAATAAACCGGGAAATTCGGTTGTTAGGGGTTAGGTATAATGCAGTTTCGTTTATTATTAGTTACCGTACTAAGGGAAGCCATCAGATCACGTCGTTTATTGTCGTTTACTTTATTGAACTTTATTCTCGATTTATTAGAAATAAAGGTAGAGGCTGGCTATCTTTTGGATATTAATATCGTAAGGTCGTTCGGATCTTTTATTTGCCAAATTCGTTTAGTACGATGTTTTTATTTAAGTATATTTTCCTGTTTTGGGTTCATTATGCGGACCGTACTTGAACTTTTCTTTTGAATTATTGAAATTCAGGAAGGGTTATGATTTATATTTGATAATAATATGGGAAGGACAATCAGACCATTTATTTGTCAAATTCGTTTAGTATAATTTTTCATTAAAGTTTATTTTAGTGCTTTTGTTCGTTATTTAGATCATACTTAAACTCTTTTATCAATATGGTATGGATTTTATCTGTACCAGACTAAAAACAATCCATTTAATTACATTCATTTATCTTTTATTTTGTACTATTGCTGTTAGTTACTGCATTCAACGATTATGTACGTTTATTTTGCGGTGCCAAACTCGGCCCGAATTATTGGACTACCTAATTCCTCTTTCTAAAAGGCTGTAATTATATTTTTAACTGATGATGTCGGCTTCCCTTGGGCGAACTGAACCTATTTAGTTTTCTGCATAACTAATATTAAGTTTTAGTTGTAATATTTCGATTGCTCTAATATATTACGTTGATGCTTTTTTTCGTTTATTCTTTGTTTGTTTTTCACTTTTGGTTCGTTATTGAATTTGAGTTAAAATAAAAATCTCTTTAATCGGAAATTTGAAATTCTGCTAAATTATTCTTTCAAACGGGGAGTATATAATAGCAATCGGTTCACATATTTTTGTGACTCCTTACTAGAGAATGTGTCCATTCCTGGGGTCCTTCCACCGGGCAGGAATTTGGATGTTCTTCCACCAGGCGGGAACTCGATGGTCCACCCACCTGGCCGAACTGCTGACTGATCACTTAAATCTACATAGCGTTTTGGTCAACCACTGATAAATTTTATATTCTTATTGCTAAGTTCATTATTATTAGATAGTTTAGTTTTATTGGGGTTCAAACCACCTACAATCATTGGTATCGCACCTGAAAGTATTTATTAATATTTTGGCCTCCTCAATTTACTTTTACACTTTTTTTGTATTTATCCCTATTTTTGGCAATTACCTTCGTCCATTTTGATATTTTCTAAGAAAGAGATAGTATTGTATTTGCGGCGTTTTTATTTGGTTCGACAATTTTTCTTATCAAAACTTTTCCGCTCTACTAGTTTTGGTGGTGGCGTTCTTTTCTTTTGCGAATCTTATCGGCAAGGTTTACCTTGGGAAGCGTGGGTATTGCAGCAGGCTCCACTAATAACGCGGGGATCTCCAGTTTGGTCCGTAACGAACTCGGTCGCGCCCAATGAACCTTTCTCCGGTTAATTGAGCAGCGGGCAAATTGCGCGCTCACTTTACAGATTGCTACAAGGCCTTGCGTTCCGACCTGCCGGGTAATTAAATTCGCGGTGGATAACTGGCCGAATTCGGTAAGTTTACAGTAATACTAATCTCGGTGGAACTCGTCATAGCTCCACGAACATTGAACATCTTTTAATTTTTCTTTTAAATAAAAAAAATAATAATATTTTTATTACACAAAAAGCGCGTCGCATTGTAATTCATATTAATATTATGAATGTAGAATAACTTACGTATATGCCTGATGTCCAGGAAAGATATCCCTTAATGATGACGTCAAGTTTGATAAGGAAAAGGTGTGGGTAAGAGTGGATATATTAAACCTTGCAGAACCCATATCTCTACGTCTGCCCCTCGAACTTAAAGACTCAGTAACAGAGATCGATTTTTTTAATGTCAAACTGTCCGGTCTGTTCAGCTTTTTAGTGTTATTATTGATAGATTTGTGAGTTGCCAGGATATTACCGGATTCCACAAGGTTGTCTGTGTGGTTTTTGGCAAAGGTAAGTGAGCGAGAGTGGGAAATTCTGGATTTGGTTGAGTGGGAATACCCGTTAAATTGAGGTTCTGGAATATCCCAATCTGGCGGCAGCGTTTCGTCGTCAGAGTCGGTAGCTGATGGTTCGTCGAAGGCTGGTGATAGTGGTGTCGGTATGGGATCTAAAAATGTTTGAAGAAATTTGGTCTCGGTATTAAAATAGTGAAGCACAAGTTTTACTTGACTTTTTAATGTTATTGGGTACTTTTCAGGAAAGCCATATCATTTTCGATTATGTACCTATTGTTTTCAGGAAAATGTACAATTAGATATCCACGCTAAAATTTTTACCAGGTAGATGAAGTTCGCCAATTTTTTCCTTATACAAAGTTAAAATCTCCTTGTAAGTTCGCTGGTAAACTTTCCACGCTTTTCTTAGCACCCATCCTCCTTTAAAATATCCAGATAGATCTTGTTGTAGGAAAGTTAAGATCGCAAGGCATACCTAGAAAGTATATTTCTACTCTTACTATAACTTATCTTTTGCTGTTAGTTATATTCTGTTCTTCTCAGAACAACATTGGTGAAATATCTTTTTAATAGACAAATTCAATATTTATTGATTTATGATTATGTTTATTCATGTATATTGGCAATTGCAATGACCACAACGCGGTGCAGTTGTGTGACGTCAGTATTTCAAGCCGAAATTGCTCCAGAAATTAGATTAATGCATTTTTTTTATTTCCAGACGAATAAATAAGTTTATTTTAAATTTCGATTATTTATTTTGGGTATTCAAGACAAGTTCAAGATATGCCCTTATAATATTTTCTAATAATTACATTTTCTTCAGTAGTTTTGAAGAAGCAGATCGTAAATAAGTGTATTTTTTTGGATTTCAGAATGTTTGAACTTTTTGATCTAAACTTTATATTCTAGGAGCTTATCCGAAAATATTTTATTGATGGGAGTCAAAAAAAAATTACGAAACACTACGTTTGGGCATCCAGAGATTTTAATTCGCAAAACTATAAAAGGGGCTTTACCAAAAAAGGACCGATGTTATAAAATATGGAACGTATTTATTAGGTAGCAATATAACTAATATGATATATTTTTACAAAAAAAAAACAAAGATATGATGCAAAAATCCATCTCTCTTCCTCGATTCACATCGCTCTTCGCGACAATATTTCCTTGGATATTTTGTGTTCTTGGCTCTTGGATTAATAAGTTGCGCTTATCTTTTTCGATGTTGGGACAATTTTATACGTCTGTTAAGATATTCTTTGACCGTTGATTGGGGGAACTATTCGTTCAATCAACGCAATGGTTTGATGCTGTTTTTCTTTTTTATTAACATGCTCGTCCAAAGTCCGCTAAGCTCATACTAAACGAAAAATATGGTCCATCCAATATCATACTTACACACATAGAAAAGATTTCTTGATCTAAAAACAGCGAGGAGTTCAGATCATTCCTCTCCTTATGAAGAAATAAATATTTATTTTGAAATACTTTTCCTTGCCATAAGAACATGTGTTCAGATATATTTTTTTTATTTGAATCCGCTGAGGTGAAGAAATACTTCTCTCGACACAAAGCAATATTCTTTTGCCACATATGAAAGTCAATATGCTCTTGGAATAAAGTCAATTCCCTCAGTTTCAGAACTCTTTTCTATGTGTGTAGGAAAAAGAGCATATGCAAAGAGAAAAAGCATATATAAATATTTGCAATACGCACTGGGAACAACACAGTGCTTGCTATATTCAAACGAACGCATGTTTAGGGTTACCAGACGTCCGGGTCGGAAAAGTCCGTATTTTTAGGCTCTCTTCACCGAACATTAACAATAGACTAGAAGGTTCACTCTAAGCCCCGCCCCCA
>MU182224.1:283934-323241 GCA_016904865.1 Pissodes strobi
CGAACATTAACAATAGACTAGAAGGTTCACTCTAAGCCCCGCCCCCACCATTTCCCTCCTTGCCCCCTCACGGAACCTGGTCAAATGCTGGTTAAGCCCTCAGACCTCGTGCCACGTTTAACCCCGTCTCGTCTAAAGTCTGGCGTCTCGCCTTTGTAAGCGCTACATGATGTTCGGTGCTCTCGTGTGGACTCTGCCTTGACTTTCAAATTCTCCGGGATTTTTACTTATCTCCACACCAAATCAAGTCCTCAAATAGGCAAAAGGAAAGTTGGTCTGTTATTAATGACTTGCGTAATAAAGCAAGTAAATCTATCTAGTCATACTGTTGACATTGACCCCGGCATTTTGAACCAATTCTTTTGTAATATTGCGGGTAATATAACACAAACTCTTTCATCTGATATTGATGCCCTCTCATATTTGGAACATCTGTCACCTTCTAGTTCGGTCTTCTTCTTCCCTACAATTGCATTAGAAATTAAGGAGGCTCTAGCGGATATAAGGAATAAAAAGTCTTGTGGAGAAGACGGCATTTCTGCGACTGTGCTCTTGATGCCTTGGCTACGGCAATAAATTGCTCGTGGACTCGGGGAGTTTTTCCCTCATGTTTGAAATCAGCTCTTGTTATCCCTTTGCACAAGGGCGGCCCCGTCAACGATCCGTCAAACTATCGACCTATTTCGTTGTTGTGTACATTATCAAAAATATTTGAGAAAATTGTGAAGAGGAGAGTGTGGACTTACCTGAGGGCAAATAACCTGATAACAAATAGCCAATTCGGATTCCAACAGGCGAAAGGTACGCATGATGCTATTTTTAGTTTCCTGGAAAGGGTGTATAGTTGTATGAACGGGGGGGAGGCTGTGGCAGCGGTGTTCTATGATCTTATCAAAGCTTTTGATTGCGTGGATCGTGGATCATGGAATACTGCTGTCAAAGCTGGAACATTACGGTTTCAGGGGTGCATCTCTGGCATGGTTTGGCTCGTATCTTCAGGGCCGCAGCCAGTCAGTGGTTGTTTCTGGTGGCCGTTCATCGTCCATGGGAGTTCAGTGTGGGGTTCACAGGGATCTGTTATGGGACCTATACTTTTCCTGCTGTATATGAACGACATTGTAAATGTTAAGATTGCAGGCGGGTTTACTCTTTTCGCTGATGATACCTCTGTTGTATGGCATAATAAAAATTTAGACCAGCTCAGGGCACATATTGCCACGGATTTATTAGTGATTAAGAACTGGTGCAGTGCTAATCGGCTGTCATTCAATATAAGTAAAACCAACGTAATAGGTTGTAAATGCCACATGCAGGTGTTAGAACTGGATACTGATCCTCTTCAAGATCTGGCAAGCACGAAATTCCTGGGGTTGTTTGTTGATGGTGAACTTCGCTTTATAGATCATATGCTGGAATTGAGTAAAACGCTCTCTTCTGGTTGCTTCGCAGTTAAGATTGCTAGCAGGGAGCTCGGTCCGGTTGTAGCACGGACAGTCTATTTTGCTGTTTTTGAGTCTCAACTTAGTTACTCATTCTGCAGAAAAAGGCCGATCGCTCGATCGTAAACGTCAGTCAGAGAGAATCATGTAGGCCTCGCTTCAGATTTCAGAATATTTTATCTCTTACTTCTCTGTTTATCCTGGAATCCAACTCACTTATTTATAAACACCAGAATACGATCAGGGGACCGCCTGGCCAGCGGATACCGCGGCAGGCACATTACCCTTACCGGTTCCAACAACATCACTGGTAAAAAAATCATTAATTTATGAAAGCCAGAAAATGTTTAATCATCTTCCAATACAGATCAGATGTTCCGATACCCTACAGCTGCACAGCATTTTAGAAGATCGCTGAAAAGATTATCGCTTGGCAAGGTGTATTATACGTTAGGTGAATTTTTTAGTGACACTTTGTAACGGGTCAGTCAATTTTAATCGTTTTTTTATGTTGTGTTGTATTATATTATATTATAGGTTATTTCAGTATTTTTAAATGTTTAGTGCTAAGTCCCAGATTAATAGGTTAATCTGGGGCTAAGTATGGACTGTAGACTGTAGGTTTTTTGAACATACTACATTCTTGAGTTTGGGACAAGTTTGTTAGTACCTATTATTATATTGTATATTGAAAATAGATTAATTAGCTTAATCAGCTTTGTCAACAGAATCATGTAATTCTTATACAATAAAGCATTTTTTAACTGAATTGAATTGAATACAAGAAAATATTTTTGATAACCTCTTTGATACATGATCAACTTTATACATTAAAATACACTTTCTTTTTAACATAAAAAAATACCACACGACATTCACGTCAACACGGCACACACTTATAGCATACACTAAGTACATATTGAATATACATGAGTCATATATAATACACTTGCGATGAAAATGTCTCGACTCTCCTAGGAAAATTAGGTTCTTTTGTCAGGACTTTTGATTCTTACTTACGGTAGAGGAAAGTAGCCAAATATCGGACAGGCGCCTAATATCGCACCCTACCTTATTTCCTAACTCTAAGTGTTGCAGTGGCGGCTATTCAGCGGAAGTAGGGGAAGTGCAACTTCCTCAAGAAAATGTAATTTAAAGAAATACAATTAATTCATTCATCAGTAAAATAATATATTTTAAGATTCAATGATAAAATTTTCTTAGTTTAGGAATAATTTGTTTCCCCTTACCTCCCTAATAACTAATAATTCAATTATTTTCAAATATTAAAATCAAAGCTTCATGAAACAAGAACAAGAATCTCGCCACCTGCACATTGCCCGTTGCCCGTTAACTCCACTATCGAATAGAACAGAGGTGAACCCACATGAAAATGTCTATTTCTTTTCGCGTACGCGCCGATAGCAGTGACAATCTCATTATCATTTGTGTAGACCTTTAAGGAAGAGGTATCGCTCGAGAGCCGTCGAGTCATCAAAAGTATAAGCGCAACTAGTTGGTTGCCATGACAACGATGACGTCGTAATGGTCGTACATTTGTTTGGTTTGCAATGATTGGAAGAGCAGACGTGTATCACTTCCATTCTCAGATCAACGCGAAAGCACGTTGTTTCGTTTATTGCGAGTTTATTAGGGGACATTCCGCCGTGAATTCTTGGAATTATTTTTTATTTACATTCCACGATTGATCCATTATAGTATTATACAAGAGATATTTTCTATATAGTCTAGTTTTAGTGTGTTTTTCGTAGACATGTGATCTGTATTAGCAACAAATCATTTTGTTGTTAATACAATATGAATATATTTTAACTAATTTTGGCAGTTTGGGCGTGGACTCCAAAAAATTTTCGCCTGCGCCGCTGTTCCTTCTGTCGATGTCGGTAGCTCTTCCCCACTTTTCAAAGCCGCGAGCCGCCACTGAAGTGTTGCCACCTATCCCCACCGATCTCCATAAGATCGGTGCCTATCCCCGATGGCAGGGCGGTAGCTTTTGACATCTACATCTACCAAATATCTAGTGGATAGACGAGAGCGTCGTTTCTACTGGACATTTTTCATTGTCTGTGCATGGTTTGTTTCGCCGGCCAACGAGTTTTATACGTTATTTCAAATTGTTGTTTTTTTGGCGAAAGTGTACAGTTATCAGGGACTTTCTGAGCGCCGTTATATTAAAAAGGTATGTAGGATCTTGTTGGTATATAAATATTTTTCTGAAAAATATCGTTTTTTGCCAGAACCTGTTTTTTTTTTTGTTTTTAGGTTTCCTATTACCGCACAGTTAGATATCCCCAATATCGCATATATCCAATATTGATGCCAGTGATGATCATGATGCGGATAACGAAGATGCCGAATGTTTTTATTGTTTAAACCTATATTCTCAAGATACTAAGGTAGAACCATGGATTCGATGCACCATGTGCTCTCGTTGGAGTCACGAGGAGTGTACCGGGATTGGAAAACATAAAACATTTATTTGTGAATTTTAATATGATCCATAAGTCGCAATGTACACTTAATATGTACCATTTTAATAATAAAAGTGTTATATAAATATTGGGTGGCTTTGTTTCCTTTAGATGTTCCTAATAACCGATAGTGCGATATTTAGAACTCCTACTATCCGATATTAGGACACTATTTTAAAAATTACGTTTTTTACACTACTAGAGTAATTTTTACTTTTTCCCAAATTTTTTGAAAATTGCGTTATCTAACACTGACGAATCAAAGGAGGCAGGTTTTGTACATACATTTCATTAAAAGAAACTCTATTGTAGTTAACCGATTGGATTTTCTAAGTTAAAAGGAAAAAGTATGCGATATTTGGCTACTTTCCTCTAACCCTACGCATTACTATATAAACTAGTTTTGATGGTCTACTACACTTGACTGAGCTTGAGTTATTCTAACCGGCTTTAGTACCTCTATGCCTTATTTTACTACTGTTTGTTCGTTAATAATGCTTTCTTCCTTTTATTTATTGACTTCCCCGCACTTCTTATCAACTATTTTCATGTTGAGACAATTTTATCTTTAGGATTTTCTTTATATCTTGGAGAGTAAACACAAGTTAATTTTTTAATTTTGAACATAATTATATTATTTGAGGATCTTAAAGCCATGGGCATAAACTTTTTATTCAAATAATTCAGGGATTTTTAAAATTTATTTCATATGATTTTTTTACCGAATTTAGACTAGAAATATTTAAGAAACCTAATAGTTATTTTAAACATTTTGATCGCGATAACTCAAAACTGCCTATCAAAATGTAACATTCGCTCTTTTTAATTAATTGGCAAATAAAAGACAAGGGTTTTAAAACAGCAAAAAAAATTACCCCAGTTTCTTGAACAGAAACGCTTCTTTATCATATTTTCAAATTTAAAACACATTTTTCAATTTATCTCTTTATGCACCGATAATTTTGTTTTTCACCTGTGAGTCTGCTAAAATTATTTGTGTTTCCAACTCTTCAGCTAAAGATTGTGTATTCTCACTGCTAGATCCAAATACTTTTTGAGAAAAGCACTTAAACCAACCATTTTGCGTCGTGCATCGTTTTTCTACTTCTTTTAGAATTAATATTGCTTTTGACAGCTTCTCTTCTTCGAAACTCATCAGCGCATCCTGAAATCAAACATAGAGAAAATGTGCGTCTATTTGTTTCTTTTTTGATTTATACTACAAAGCTACAATCCCGATTTGTGGTATCATTATATAGGTACCGTACCGGAAAAAAAAAATTTCCCGCATTTTTATTCTTTGCTTCTAGGGATACATTGAGGGCTGTGATTCGTTACAATTCTTGGCGGCCAATTTAAAATATAATATGGTGGTGGTGAATTCTAATTATGTTTGATTATTTTTATTTTTATATTTATCTCTTGTAACCAAAAGGACATATGAGATGTAGGTTTTGTCACAGCATTGTCCTTTTCTTTCTCCAGCGTAATTTATATAATATAAAAATGTATTTATTTATTTATTTATGGTTTTATTTTTATTATTAAAATTGGTGCGCAAAGGAATACTAAAACTTTGACATCACCGGAAAAGATGCTTAGGAACAGCAATCAGCCAAATTTATGAAATCAAAAAATTAAATATATTTTTAAACAAGCCTAAATGATAATTTTGAATCAGGTTAGATTAGAATAAACAAATTACGATATATGGCCCTATTCGAAGTTTAATTTTAGGAAGTTTACGCGCAATGTGCTAAAGATACTAGAGTTCTAAAAACGTGTTTAACTTTACCTTACCATAAAGACAGCGAATGAATATCCTGCAAACATAACCAGACTATTAGGATATTGCAAAAATAAAGATTCCGACTCAGCATGATTATTATTAATTAATAAATTTATCCCTTGTCTTGCAAGTACCCATTCCGGTTCTTTGATTTCAGTTTCCTTTTTGGAACCATTACCCGACGCATTTTCTTCTAAAATTGGTGTTGCTTTTGAGCCTGCCATTACTTTAGGCTTATTAAAAATTGGGAAACTTGGTTCTGCATCATTTTAACGATCTATTGCCATTTTTCACTAGCATTACAAATACAAAACATTTTCAATAAAGAAATGGGGAACTAAACGAAAATTTTGAGCGAGAATATTCAAACGAGACAATGTTTTGGCAAAAATGCCAATCGCGAATCTCAATGTCAAAGCCGGAAGATCTTTCCTTTTTTCTAAATAATCGTATTGATTTTCCAGTTTCCACCCTTAAATTAGTTCAAGGGTAAATGAATATATTTGTAAAGTGGATGTGAAAAGTGGGTTTCTAATAAACGTTATAAATAACATCATGCTGCGCTTAAAGCATATGAACACCTAGCATTCTGGTTATGAGCAAGAATCTATTTATTTTTAAACATAGGGGTTCTAAATTCGGAAAATGTGTTTTTAATTCTGGTAATATTTGAAACGTCTTCACCCTGTATGTGATCTATGTCCGCGCCATCTATTAAATGAGAGTTTCAACTAATTGAATTTTGCACTCGATTTTCGGTGTTTATAGAGAGTTACTGACGGATTTTTAGCAGTTAGGGTTAAAATACTTTTTAGTAGTTACGTCATTGTTTATACAGTAGACAATGGCACTGTCTTTATAAACAAAGACAATGGTTACGTGTTACATGACAAGAATGCCTATGGACTTTATGCTGAGTTCATCGTAACAAATTGTCTCAAAATCGTGAATCCTGCGCAATATAGAACATCCTATTTATCTGACAGGTTGCTATGATTTTTTACTAACCTTCCAAGATTACAAGTTACAACATAGAACGTAAAAATATTAAAATATGGCAACATTCACTCACACCATTGTTTAAAAGACCATGCTCAATTGCTCACACGGAACATTTTAGAAACATTGACTCTTATTAAAATTGATATTTTTCCGTCCAACGGATCTCTAACAATACTTACAATTAAAAAATGTAAACGTCACATTTTCCGTCACAACACAACAGCTGATTATCAAAAAAGTAAGGTTATAAATGTTGCGAAAAAAATATCCACGTCCACGTACATTTTTTGAAATGCCAACAAATCCAAGGGACAATGGCAATGGATAATGCTTTTTTTCCAAAATCAACAACCAACGTAATTTGTGAACGACGTCATCACAAAAAACTAGCCTAATGGAGAGCATTAGGACAAATTTACTTGATGAAGATGAGACAGTCCCTTCTAGAGAGTGGAGAAAGGCTCTTCGCTCACAACCTGCTTTTAGGATAGCAAATAAGACAATGAGAGGCCAAACTCAGTTTATCACTCTTATCGGACTCACAGGCCTGTGCGTTTTATTTGTTTTGTATATGTATCCAAAGAAAGGTGGTGGTGGCTTAAAAAGTTCATTCAGTGATAGTGCTAGTGGATATAATTATACTTACCCTCTCTCAAGGTCTATGAGAACTAATTCTTTATATACATTTAAGATAGGTAAGTGGTAAGTCAATTTGTTTAATATATGCAGATATTTTTAATTTAAATTCTACTTAATATTATTTTCATTTTTATTTTCACCATGACATTATTTGATTCAATACTGCTAGCCACTTGGTTTAAACTATAAAGCAAACGCTAATACAATTATTATGTTCTATGTGTGAAGTAGAGGATTTATTAAGGAGAGAACGCATTAGGTGGTCATGGTCCCATCGCATTGTGGGCCGTGCTAGTCGTCTCGGTCACACTCAGTGAAGTTATTTCCCATGTTTTATGAATACATTCACAGCGCATTCTCCAACAATTTTATTCAAAGGATTTCGAAAGATTTTGATGAGACCGCGAACAGCTCGAGACTGTGCGAATGTTCTTGATGGTGTTTCATTCTATTTCCATAAATCACTTAAAATTGAAGTAAATCGACAACATTGGTGACTAGATTGAAACCCGCTGTGTGATTTTTCCTAAACCATTTATTTGTGATTGCTGTGTGGTTGGCAGTGTGTTTGTTTCAGCCATACTGGAATATGAATATGGAGGATGAAAATCTAATTGTATTAGTAGAAAAATATGCTGAGTTATATGAACCTGCTAATAAAAACTATCCCAACCAGCAAAGAAAAGACAATTGCTGGTTGGAAATAAGCAATGAAATGGCGCTTCAAATATTCAAATTCAAAATTTCTTTATTCCATGCAAGGATTGATACATACAATTTAAAAAATAATATGCACTACTGTTAACACGAATTGTAGTCAAAACACATATTTAAGTTAAAATACATTTAAAAAATTATTTGAGAGTCTCAAACATCCTACACAATTTCAATACCTTGCAAATGAGACATTTAAAATACATAATCACCCACAAAACAAAAAGGATAAGGCAATAGAAGATTTTTATGCTTTGGCAAAAAACTATAATTTAAAAAACAAACTTGTACATTATCATATTATTTATATATCACATTTAAATCAATAATATATGTTGCTTAGGAAATCAGAGATGCTATAAGGTATAAGGTTCCAGGTCAATTAATATATTGATTGGAAATTGGAAATTCTTTATTCAAATAGAAATCCCGAGGCTCTACCTACAATATGTTCATAGTTTATATCCATTATTTAATCTGAAACAACCGATTCTGCTACTTACTAAAAAAATATTGAATATTAGTTGAATAATATATACACCTATTTATTGACTTTTGGAACACTCCATTGTGGGTTATTTGAGGCATGTTCTGTGTTATAAGGTTTGATTTTTTGTCATATCTGGAACATTGTAATCTACCATTGAACGCTGCAATAAAATGAGTGCTTGAAGGTTCATTCATGTCCAGTGGCGTCTTGTGGATATTAGAATAAGGAAGGCTCGAGGGAAGGCTACTTTTAGGAGAACAAATTGCACCGTAGGCAAATTTGGTTTGGATGCCACGCACATTAAGGTTTATTTTAAGGCCATAATGCAAAAGTTTTTATACCGCAATAAGTATAAAACTGCCTAGCTTTTATTTTGAATATTACTTTCTTTGGATTGTCTAATTGTTAGCAACATTTAGTTAGAAATAATCAAATAATCTTGGGAGAATATTTTAATACCATTTTGATATGTATTACTTAGTTCAACAACAAAAAACATGTCTTTTAGGGGAAAATGACATATGTAAAATATAAAATAATAGTAATTATAGAGTGATTAGTTATATTGATTGAATATGTACTTATGAAATCGTAGTTTTAAATTGTATTTTGACTTTTAACTTGTGTAAACACTTTGCTGTGTATTTTTAGCACCAACAAAGTATTCTATTCTATTCTATTCTATTCTATTTATATATTTATGTGTATATTTGATTTAATTTTAATTTTTTTTAATTCAACTTACAAACACATAAAAAGTACCTACTTGCTGTTAAAATTAATTATCAGTAAGTAAAACTCTACTCAGTCAATACATCATATTCTTCTTGGGACATGCAACAATATGTTAAAATGTACTAACTTTTAAAAACATGATAATAGAAATACAAAATACAAAACATGATGAAAACTTTTTAGGCATGATCAAAAGCAGTTGCCATATTCTATTTGCCAAAAAGTTTTAATTTACAAGACGAAAAGATATGTTCCTTTGATTTAGAATGTCTTTCAGTTGAACTGGGTAATTTTTTAAAATCAGTATTTCGTTTTGGACCGAGTTTTGGACCATGTGGAATATTTTGTTTGCACCTCGGTTTGCACTGAAAACAATATGCAAGACCAGCAAAAAAGATTTCCCTGTTTAGTTGATCCAGTTAACCAATCATATTTTTGTACCAGTTTACATTAAATCCGCGATTTTGATGGTTATCTGTTGATTTTAAAGAAATTAAATTTGATTGGGGTCTTCAAGTGTTAATGATGTAATCTTAATTTCCATAATTTAACTAATTAAAATTTGTGCTCACTAGGAGCCGGTCGAGGAGCCGGTCTATGATATCCTCAGATTGTTTAATTTGATTTAACTTCCATTTTTTAATAACAATATTAAAATTGTAAAAAAACCTTACTTTACCTCCAAGTAAAAAGCAAGAACAAGAAATAAAGAAAATTAGGAATAGAAATCTCATCAAAAATCTGATCTCTAAAAACGTGTGCTAAAACTGCTTACCACAAAAAAAAATCAAAACAAATGCGGAACTGGCGGAAGAAATCGAGGTAACTACAGAGACATGGTAACTAAAAAGATAAGTGCCTGCACAGTTCATATCGTATCGGGTATGATATAAACTGTGGTGCCTGTGCGGCTAGCCGCCTAAAGGTAAACGCAGACTAGCCACAGCCGCACGCGCCGACCGAGCCGAAACAAAATATTGTAACACTGTGTTGAACGAAGGTGCGCAGACCATCCGGAGCCGCAAGAGTCGAATTGCCGTCATTCAACACAGTGTTAGAATATTTTCTTTCGGCTCGGTAGGCGCGTGCGGCTCTGGCTAGTCTGCGTTTACCTTAATCCGCCTTGAGGAGCTTGTGTGCAAAACCGGCTAAATCCATTTTAGAAAAACTTTCAGGAGAGGTGAAAAACGTCTCACTCATTTGTCTTTGCATTAAATTTTACTGAGAAAATTTAACTAACTTTTTGCTAATTTAACCATTTGACCTGCCTGCAGGCATTGTCTTTTAAGTATTCTCTTTTATTTATTTATTTATTTTATTTCTTAATTTTTTTTATATTTTCCTACTACTCTCACCTAGCCCACTGCCTGTTCTTGTTGCTATATGATGGCGCTAAAACTTTCGCGCGAATTTAAATGCAGTTTTGCTCACAATATGAGCAGTATGGATATGATTTGGTGCAAAACCCTAAATTTAAATGCATTTTTAATACAGAAAGAGCCGGTTTTGAACGCAAATCTCGATGCTAAACGATAGAGATTGTTCGATTTATATTGAAAACGTAAAAATATTAAAATAGTTAAACAATGGATTTAGCCGGTTTTGCATGCAAGCTCCTCCTATGTGTTCTATATTATGCCTGTTAAAATAAGAAAGGCACGTTTGAGCGTAATCGAGTCAGGAAGCTAGTTATTTCAAGGCCAGATGAGGCTCAGACTCTGCTAGGCTAACAACCTATCTATCCTATGACGTATGTCATTTATGATTCCATACCATACGTTCGTTCTCGTGTCGATGATAAGTTGACCTGGGCTATTTTATTTACGTCTCTTTCTTTCATAACAGATGAAACAAGAATGCTACACAAGACAAAAGTGCGTTTGCTTTTCAAAGAAAATAAATCTGTGATGTCTACGGCACAGTTTATACCATACCCGAATCGGTATAAACTGTGTCTACGGCGCCGTGTGGTACGTACTGCATATATTAGAAGTTGTAGAGTAGCAATTGACGGCGGTATAATAAATATTTTGATAAATAATTGTATATATATTTGTTAATGAAAACTAAACAGTTGTAATGAATTATGTGGAGGCTAAGCCTCCCTTGCCTTCTCTGACTAGCCGCCACTGTTCATGTCTCATAAACTCAACTCATCAGATCTTACATGATCTAGAGATCATTTCTTAATGCAATTAAAAAAAAATAAATCCTAAAAAAGTTGATCTTGTAAAAATTGTTACCTATATTTAAGATTGATTTATATGTCAAAATAATTAAGTAGCCTTGTAGATGAATGTCAAAACATAAATCCATGTAGGTACCAACTCAACGATGATATAATAATTACTTTGTCGATGTACCTACTTCTGCTGCAAATTACAGCAAGCATGAAAAACTATTTCAGTTAAAATAACTTATATTCCAAACAAATTCATTTGTAGGTATCATAGCTGATTTAGACAAGAAATCCAAAAGTGACCAAGAGAAAACATGGTGCTCATATCTAAAAACTGGTTTCTTAACTTATAATCTTTTTAATCATAATGTAGTGATAACATGGGAACGTTCTGAGCCTAAAAAGTTACAAAACAGTTACTCTTTGAAGGACAGAGGAATGGAGTTATCAGAATTGGTTGTGTTTGATGGTAGATTACTAACTTTTGATGATAGAACCGGAATTGTCTTTGAAATAGTTAATGAAGAAAAAATATTGCCTTGGATATTATTGGTAGATGGTGATGGAAGGTAAGATAATATGTTTTTACTTGTATTTAATAGTTGTTAGGTCACTCGAAGAGAAATTATGATATAGTCATTATTAATTTATTAAGTTTGTATTATATTATATAAGGAAATTAAGATGTTACTTGAAATGTCTTTACTATCTAATTCATTTTATTCTGGGTAAACTAAGTAATATAAGAAAATACCATCAGTGCTATACATTTTTTTTCAGAGATCCACTTACTGACATTTTGATATTTATCTCACTAATTTTATTTCGTTTTATTTGAAGTTGAGTAGTAAACGTTAATTAATTGTTTACGTTATGTACTTGTTTTAGTAGTACTATGTTGTTTATGTAGAATAAGAAACTCATTGGTCTAAGAGTCTCTTGTTTTGTATGTCTGTTTTTGTTTACATACAATATATGGTTATGTTTCCCAAGTCTCTGGCCATACTATAGAAGTCTATAGGCCGCCATACACGATGCAGTTTACCGGAAGGCAGGACTCTCGATTCGCAAACCCGAAGCAAGCCTGTATTCTCGGCTAAGGCATACACGTTACGTTTTATTCGGAGGGTTTTCTTCAGTTTTTAGTGTGGTGCGAAGCGAAAAGTTATAGACAAGATCTAGGAAAATGATTTTATGTTAATAGAAGTTGCTTTATTATCTAAAAATAAAGCGAAAACGTTCGAAATGGGTAAAACAGAGGTTAATAAATCGACAAGTGAATTCGCATATGCACCTAATAAACGAATTACGACTGGAACCTGATAACTCTCGGCCCGTACCCATATCGTCACAATACACGTTTCGACTTGCAAGCAAAAAACCTAGCCGGAAGGTAAATAATCAAGCCCTGACTGTTTTTTGTGAGGCCGAGAGTTCAGGCCCGGCCTTCCGGCCACTACGACCACTGACGATACAGTTTGCCTTCCGGTTTGCAAATCGAAAGGTCCGCCTTCCGGTAAACTGCATGGTGTATGGCCAGCTTATATTCAGTGGCCTCTTTAAGGCAACAATACTACTAGATTTTTAAATAGGACCCAAGACAGATATTATTAATATCATTATGAAAAATGGAAACAAAATCGTGCATTTAAAATGAATTAATTTTTATGAAAGATATATGTGTTCTAGATCGGCAAAAGGGTTTAAATCTGAGTGGGCAACAGTTAAAAATGAAATACTGTATGTTGGTTCTATGGGAAAGGAATGGACAACAGATAATGGAGAATTTGAAAGCCATGATCCTCAATATGTGAAGGCAGTTACAATGAAAGGACAGGTATTATTTTTGTTTAAATGGCATATTTTGGTATGCATGTATTGTTATACCCATAATATGGGTATTAGCAAGGGTATTAGGGGGTTTGTAAACTTGTAAACAGGCGGCTTGTATTCTTTCCTCGATACAGCGAAAGTTTATCATATTTAAGTTGTCTTTATTCAACCTTAAGGTAAATATAGGTAAGAATTAATCTTACATAACTTATTGGGTTTCCGTAGAGGATAAATGTTTTAAAACAAATGTTACCAAAAGGAAAATATTCTAAACGTAAATAATAATCCTTCAATAACATTTAATTTGAACAGAACAAAAATCATGGGTAAGAGCTCAAACCATTTCAGGTGACCCACCTGAATTGGGTAAAAGAGTTCAATAGATTACGCGAAGCACTGGGAATCTACTGGCCGGGTTACATGATCCACGAAAGCGGTGTTTGGTCAAACATACATCGAAGATGGTTCTTTTTACCTAGGAGATGCAGTAAAGAACAATACAACGATTCTCTAGATGAAAGGAGGGGATGTAACGTCCTTTTGTCTGCCGACAGCAATATGTATGATGTTACAATTGTCGAGGTAGGTAACAATTTTTTATCAAAGATTACAAACGCTTACTAAAGGTGGCCCTTCCCTGCTAACTTCGGAAGCATTGGAGATCGCGTCGATCTCCGATGCTAATATAAGATATAAAATATCGATTTTTGAGCAGAATGTGTCTGCGATGTATAGGATTTAATGTCTCAAAATTGCTAATTTCGATGGCACTTTGTTGCAAATTCTGTATAATAAATCAGGATATCTTTTAGATTCAGATTAAATTTCTAATTGCCCATTGTCGTTAAGAACATTCTTTGAAAAATACTGACATATTAATCACCTTGAATGAAAAATATGTTACTTTGTTCAATCTGTATATGTTTAATTTATTCAATATTGCAGGACTAGAACTTTATATAATGATACTAAAATGCTGCCCTGTAGTAAGTACCATTTCTAGATAGTCTTCGAGGGGGAAACCACCTTAGAATTTTGGTAATAGAATTTTTAGAATTTTTTAGAATTTATTGGCATTTCTTAGAATTATTAGAATTTTTTAGCATTTTATAGAATTTAATTAGAATTTTCTAGCATTTAGTTTGAATTTTTACCTATTGCGCATGGTCAAACGCACGCGCCGCGGACCTAGCACAACCCGTCACCGGCCGGCGAACTTGCGCAAAAGCCTGAACAACCGGCCCCCTGTAGGTCTGAGGGTGCCGGAACAACCATTTGTCATTTGAAGAGAGTTAGGTATGTGTAAGGAGGGCTAGAAGGAAGGAGAGCAATCGACAATGGCCGAAATTCGGACTTCTGGTCATACTTTTGTAATAGTTCACAAGCTTGTCATAGTTGGCGCTGCGATCCCATGTGATACGTTTTTAACATGGTGTCTTATGGAGAATATATGATTGTTTCGCGTTTTTTCTTAAAAAACGTGGTGTTAATTGTGTTTTATTACGTGTATGTGATTGACTATGAGTTTGGACAAAGTTAATCTAAGCAGAAGTTGTTTTGTACTTCGCATCATGAAATGAAAGACGTAATTTTGAGAATACAGGGTTGTTTTTATTTCATATCAAGAAAAATATGATAAATTTTGTATCATATTCATTAATATCCTCTCTTTGTGTGCTTGTGAATAATACAGTAATGATTTCTAATTGTTCTCAGATATTAATTATAAATAATAAAACGTTTTGCTCATTGCAAATGCAAATACTCTTATATGTTAGAGGGTAACCTAAAATAAAACTGCATATAAACATTTTACCCTAGTTTCTTGTTCTAAAAATAAATGATGAAAAATAATGTGAATAACATATTTTATTAATTTTTTACACAAACTGTAATCAGCTTGGTTCTCATAGGTTGAGGAGAATTAAGAACATCACGAAAGCTTCGATAAAACTATATTTGTTATAATTTAATATTCGTATATGCTGGCCAAAATGCACAGTATGCAATCTTATATTAATTAAACAATAACCTGATTACCTAATGTAATAATAATCGTCAAAAAGCTGTGCTGGGCAATTGCAATATATTGTGTATTGCTTAACAAATTAAACATAGTTTACAGGATATGAAGTCAATACCCTTGTGACCTTATATGCCCAGTACACCTCCCTGGCGAAAAAAAATATATATATATTGAGACAGCAATATATATTTTTTTATGATATATAGATAGATATAATTATAATACTTATAATATAGTTAGTATCATAATAAAGCTTAATCCTAATCATAATAAAGCTTAATCCTATTTTTATGTACTTCTACATTTCTATTATTTATTTTTAACACTACATTTGGATTTTTATTTTCTAATACCTCGTAAGGTCCTATATACAAAGCATCTAATTTACTATTCCTATTTTCGTTGAGAATCAACACTTTATCTCCCACGTTATACTCTACATTAATACATTTTTTATCGAAATTTATTTTCCGGTTTTGTTTGGATGTAATCAAATTATTTCTAGCATCATTACAAGCAGTTTGAAGTCTATATTTAAGCTCTTTAGGATAATCCTCAAAGTTATATAATGGATCTATGTTATTGGCAATATTTGATGGTATTTGGCTTTGTTTTCCAAACACAAGTTCATAAGGAGTATATTTGGTTTCGGTATGCACAGTGTTGTTATACGCAAAGCACCAATATGGTACCCACGTACTCCAACTATCTGCATGTTGTGACACTTGAATACGCAAATAAGCTCCTAAATGTTTGTGAGAGTTTTCCTAAGCTCCTAGAGTTTCATGGTGATAAGCTGTTGAATTTAAGGTATTAATTCCTAGCAATTTACATGATTCCTGAAACAGGTTTGCCAAAAATTCTTTTCCCTGATCTGTGACAATTTCTTGTGGAATTCCATACCGTAGTACAAAATTCTCCACAAAAGACTTAGCTACATCATAAGCTTCTTTCGTTTGTAATGGATAACATTCTATAAATTTGCTGAGTTCACACTGAATTGTTAATATATATGAATTGTTTTTAATGTCAGTCTTTATAGGTCCAACTAAATCAAGAAAAATTTTTTGGAAAGCTGAAGTAGCTGTAGATGTTATTGTCATTGGCTGTTTGGTAGCTTTACTATATTTATATCTTTGACACTCATCGCACTTTTTGACAAACTGATCTACATCTCGCTTCAAACCTGACCAAAAATAAAACTTCTTAATATTGTTGTACATACGGTTAGTACCCGCATGTCCTCCTGTATAAAGGTTGTGAAAATCGTTTAGTATCAATTGTCTCGTTTCTTTGTCTTCAATACGTTTTATGTCCTTAATAATGCATATTTTAATACCGTTTTCTAATATTTCGTTTTTATATCGCGATATATCTTTAATAAATTGACTAGTCTGTATATTTTTTATTATACATATTTCTGCAATTTTATACCTTGTGCACACATTTCCAAGATTCCTCAACGATGTACCTAGGTCAAACGTCGATCGGTAATCTGGACAAAAATAAATTACTTGCAGTTTTTCGTCGTATATAAAATTTGCATAATTCATATTTTTACCATGGTTTATTTTATTTTTATATTTAATAAATGCATCTTTTCCTATCGGCCGTAATTCTATACTATTATCAGGTCGTTTTAATATTTCTACAATTCCAGGGTGATCAAGCCTTTCATCCGTAGAATTTATTAAATCTTCCTGTTCTTTGATTTGTTGATTTTTTTCCTGTGCTCGCGTAATCACATTCACACTATTAATCATTCCCTCACTCATTTCTTTCAGTTCGTTCACATCGATTTTTATACGCGACAAAGCGTCAGCTGTAACATTATGTGTACCTTTTATGTAATTTACCGTAAAATCATATTCCTCTAAAACTAATCTAAATTTAGTTAATCTACTTGATGGGTTTGTCATGCTAAATAAATATACGAGTGGACGATGATCCGTAAGTATTTCAAATTTTCTGCCATACAGATACGGTCTAAAATGTTTTACACTCCAAACAACGGCTAGCAATTCTTTTCGATGGTACAGTAATTCCTTTCGGCCTTATTTAAAACACGAGAAGCGTACGCTACTGGCTTGTCATTACCATTACATAGAACCGAACCAATAGCATAACCACTAGCATCTGTTTTAAGAATGAATGTATTATTTTCTGAAAAATTTGGATATTGTAATACAGGTGGATTTATAAGTGCCTTTTTTAAAATATCAAATGCTGTTTGACACTTGCCTGTCCAATTAAAGTTTATTCCTTTCCGCGATAATTCATTAAGAGGTTGAGCTATTTGTGCCAAATTACTTATAAATTTTCGATAATAATTTGCAAATGCAACGAACCGTTTAGCTTCATCAGCGTTTCTAGGTATTGGATATTTAGCTATCACTCTGGATTTTTCGGGATCTGGAGAAATTCCATCTGAAGAAATCACATGGCCTAAATATAAAATTTGTTTTTTAAGAAAATCACATTTATTAGGGTTTAATTTCAAATTTACTTCTCTAAGTCTTTGTAAAACTTTAACAAGATTTTTATTATGTTGTTGTAATGAGTTCCCGAATATTATTAGGTCGTCCAAATAAATAAAACAAGACTCATAATTTAACCCAGAAAATGCAACAGTCATGAGTCTAGAAAATGCACTTGGACTAATTTTTAAACCCATAGGTAACCTTCTCATTTGAAACTGACCCTCATTAGTAGTAAATGCTGTGTAAGGCCTACTATCTTTATGTAACTCGACTTGGTAGTATCCTTGAGATAAATCGAGATGAGAAAAGTACAATGCTCCTGATAGTGAGTCTAATATTTCAGAGATGCAAGGTAGAGGCATTTTTTCATCCTTTAATTGACGGTTTACGAGTCTGTAGTCAATAACGACTCTCCATTTCCTTTCGCCATTAGTAGCTTTTTTAGGTACGATTAAAAGGGGTGAAGACCATTCGCACTTAGCCTCTTCAATAATACCCTCGTCAAGCATTTTATGAACCTGCCTATGTATCTCTGACTTTTGAGCCTGGGGAAGCCTATAAGGTTTTACATAAACTGGAACCGCGTTTTCTTTGAGCTGTAGTCTCTGTTGGTAAAGATTAGTAACCGTAAGAGAATCGCCCTCTAAGTGAAAGACGTCTGCATATTTTGCGCATAGTTTTTCGATTGAAAGTTTTTCTTCGTTGTTTAGCGACGACGCGCGACGTGTCTATTAGATCTAAGACTTTATCTACGCGTTCTACAGATAAATTATCGTTTTTGTTAAAGTTATAGATTTGATAATTCTCAATAGGTTCTAATCTAGGTGTGAAATTTTTAACCTTAATTTCGCGGTCATTTACATTCAGAAATCTCACGGCAATTCTTCCATTCTCCGGTCTCGCTATAACACCTGCAACGAACACACCCTCACACAACTCCTCAGAAGAAATAACACAGTCACTGGTACGATCGGCTAAGCAGTATTTTACTATTTCGCTTCTAGGTGGTATTGAAATATAATCATCGAAATTCGACATCATAGGTACCGATACCTTGTTATCGTTAACCCAAAAAGAAAATATTGATGTCTCGTAATTTATGCTTGCTCCGTATTTCGAAAAAAAATCTGAACCTAGTACACCCTGTATACCTGAATTAAATTTATTAAGTACTAAATATTCGTGTTCAATTTCAATATTATTTAGCGAAAATCGAACATTTGTTGCGCCTAGGGAAAATGTAGAACCGCTTATACCCATTATTTTTACCTTTTTTGATGTATCAACATATTCACCTTTTCTTAAGTAATCTGAAAAAAATACACTAATACTAGCTCCGGTGTCTATTAAAAATAGCATATCTTGCATTTCGTAATGCACCTGAATAAAATTCATACCATTTAAGCTTAAAACTACATGTTCTTCTAAATTTTTACACTTATTGTTAGGAACGAAAAAACCGCCTATTCTGCTCTATTCCGCTTATTCCCGGGTTTAAATTCGAATTTTCTGCGTACGGAATTTCGTTTGACATAAGGTTTGGATTGTTATAATTTGATCCACTTACGTCTGTAAAATAAGATCTCTGTTGACCCATATTACGATTTTGCTGATGGCCACGAAAATACGAACGACTTCCACGGGAGCCCCGACCTAGTCTACGGAAATTATTGTTATTAAAATTTCTCGGATTTATACTGCCCGACCTAGTATTATTATTAAAAGGTCTACCTCGATTGTTATTAAATCTATTTGAGAAACCTCTTCCACGACCACCGTAATTGTTAAATCTATTCGAATTATTATTATTCTGTCTCATATGAAATACAGACATACTAGAATTTGAGAACTTAAGTTTTTCTTCATCTTTTGCGCCTACTATAGCGTCTTTTAGTGTGGAATAGTCCCTAGCTTTTACTATTGTTCGCAGTTCAGTATTTTTTAGTCCATTGGAAAAGGCATTAATTGCAAGTTTTTCGTTGACATTTCTAAGAATTGTAATGTTTCTATCATTGCCATTTGCTTGAGCTATAGTTAAATTGAGAAATAATTCTTCTATCTGTTTTGCGTAGTCGTCAATTGTCTTCCCGTCTTGTCTAATATTATGTAATTCAGTTGCTAACGCAGCTGCAGATTTTTTTGTAAGTAAATGTGTTTTTATATCAGCTAGTAAGCGGTCAATTGTATTGTAAGTATTTTCTAGCCGTAGTTTTGCACTACGTGATAATCTAGTTTTCAGAACGTAATTTATTAAATGTTTTTTACCATCGTCATTCAGCAGTTCGCTATAAAGTTGAATAGAGTCAATTAGTTGATTAGTTGTATCCTCATTACCATCAATACACGGCAACAAGGATGCGGCTGTTCTCAAGTCAAATTTTTCAGTCATATTTAAACTTTTATCACCTTGTACAATGTCTAATACCTCTTCACTTTCCTTACCTTCTACTATAACGCTTAACCTCTCTAATAGTATATGTCTACAATTATAAAGAATTTTCCCGATTTCTTTGATATATTTAGAAGCTGCTTGCTGCTCCGCTGAATCTCTTTCAATTTTACCAAATTCTAATTTTAAAGTACTGAAATTATCTTCTAATATACCGATCTCTAACAACAATTTATGTACTCTTTCTAAATTTACCCTTCTCTCGGTAGGTTCTTTAACAATGTTACTACAAAACTTATGCACGGATGCGTATAGTTCTTTAAAATCACTTAATCCTACACTACTCATTTACCTTAATATTATATAATCCGCTATCCGCTACAGAAGTTTTGCCTCGGGAGTGGTCCTAGAAGCTGACGTGTCCAGCGTTGCGAACTAGCGGCATTGCGCCCACAACTAGCCCGTTCCATCGATGCCAGCCCCGGTTTGGGTACCACTGGTTGAAGTTCCCTGATGGGATCGATTTTGGAATCGACCCATATATATATCGTCAGGATGAGTTTTTCTTATACAAGTTCTTGACTTCTTCTTATTTCACGCCTTATTTTTCTTTCTAGTTTCTTTTTTGTCCGCAGGCAACAGTAAATCACCCAAACAGTAACAATTATGCCACCTACCATTAATGCAAGCACTTCATGGAGGGAGACGCCCCTGCTGGATTCTTGAGTTCTCGTTTGTCCACCACTGTTTCCAGCTTGTGCAATTATAACTTCTTCTTTTGACTGAGTTTTCCCCATTTTCTTGACACAATCACAATAACTTCATCATTACTTTACTTTACCATTGTTTGAATTCAAACAACGACTGGCAGGATCGCCATGTAATCAGCTTGGTTCTCATAGGTTGAGGAGAATTAAGAACATCACGAAAGCTTCGATAAAACTATATTTGTTATAATTTAATATTCGTATATGCTGGCCAAAATGCACAGTATGCAATCTTATATTAATTAAACAATAACCTGATTACCTAATGTAATAATAATCGTCAAAATGCTGTGCTGGGCAATTGCAATATATTGTGTATTGCTTAACAAATTAAACATAGTTTACAGGATATGAAGTCAATACCCTTGTGACCTTATATGCCCAGTACAAAACGCCAAAAAATTGTATACTTATATTAAATTCGTTATTTTAAGCAAAATTATTAACAGATTCTAAAAGTATGGAAAAACATCTGATGTAAAAAATTAAGTACTTTAAGTTACATACATACGCCACTCTAAACAGAAAGGCTTGACACACACACACAAATAAAATGTTTTTCTTTTAATTTGCCATCACCGAGACCGCACTACGATGGTTAAGGTACAGCTTATACACTAGAGCTGTGGTTAGGAGTTAAATAACATCAAATAATCCGTTTCCAATCAAGAAAAAGTGAAAAATCTCCACTATGTCCATAAGAAACCATGTATTTTTCGTATCACATAAGACACGGACGCCCTCTGGCGGTGAGGACTTGAGCTCATTTACCATCGACAAACCATGACCAAAATAATAACATTGCTTTTGATCTCCTTCCCTCTATCCCTCCTTAGGTTAGTTTGGGTTAGTATGGTATGTGTTTAGAGGCAGCATAGAAGAAGTATCCGAAATGTAGTTGTTTCTCATGTCAGCCGACTTAACAAAATAACTAGGTGTATTTTAATCCCGTTTCTACCTTGTTGGAACTGTTTACAATGTTTGCGTTCGTAATTTTGCCAACACACCAATTCAATGTTTTTAGTTTGTTACACCCACACTAATCCGATGTTATGCATGATATTATGCAGTTTTATGTTTTTCTATTTTTAAGACATGGTAAATATTTGGCAGCCATAATAAAATCTTTAATAAAATATTTTTGTTTTACTTTTCCAATAAAAATACTACTAATACTCCATCTTGTCTAAGATTAAGCTTACCAAGTAAAGTACGACTCCTTAAAATATCATTACTTAATTGATTACTCCATGAGGGTCAAGGAAGGGTAAATACAGATCGGGTAAATATATTTTCGGCAAATTTTAAATGTAAAGAAAGATAAAAATGCAAATAAGAAATTAAGTGTTTAAGAATATCCAAAAAATAATCAGAATTTTTTTATAAACTTTTGGAAGTATATAAAAAAATTTAGAATTTTTTAGATTTTTTTTTATTTTTTTAGAATTTTGTAGAATTTTTTAGAATTTCTTAGAATTTTTTGAAACACTTACATTGGAAATTAGCATTTTTTAGAAATTTAGTATTTTTGGTCTACAAAACTAGGATAGGTGGTATCCCCCTCTTAGTCTTATAACTGCAAAACTATTGTTTTTCTCACAGATTCACATTCTATGATTCGTAGTAGAATATATGAATATTCTTGAACAAAACCATAATTAGAATTTCAATTTCAGTATATTTTCTAAGTATGCAAGTAGAGTTTCTTAAACAAGTACACGGTGATCATTTATAATGTCCCCCCCCTCTTAACTTTTTTGATTTTCGCATTAGACAAAAATGTTAAATACAAAAGTTGTGCAGAATAATGTAAGCTATTTGCAGAATTTATTTATATATATACAAGGTGTTGCAGAAATGAGTGACAGGTTAAAGTTATATCTTTTTAAATGAAATACCCTGTATATTATTAGTTTTTTAGAATCTCCTAAAAATCCTGAATATTTTTTCTATAACATGTCCTATACCTAAATGTAATCGTTTTCGATATATTCGCATTTTAACTAAGCAGTTATATTCAAAAATAAATATTCTAGATTCCAGTTCTTAGGTGGCCGTGAATTAGGCAACTACAATACGAGACCACTATTTAAAATGCGAATATGTCGAAAACTATGACATTTAGGTATAGGACATGTTATAGAAAAAATATTCAGAATTCTTAGGAGATTCCAAAAAATTAACAATATACAGAGCGTTTCATTTAAAAAAATATAACTTTCACTTGCCACTAATTTCTGCAACACCTTGTATATATATAAATCTATTCTGCAAATAGCTTACATTATTCTGCACAACTTTTGTATTTAACATTTTTGTCTAATGCGAAAAACAAAAAAGTTAAGAGGGGGGACATTATAAATGATCACCGTGTACAAAATATATATAACAAACAATTTCAAGATTATTTTAACGGTTTTAAGAGAGGAACATCGCGATATATGAACACTAGCCCTAACAAAATTAGTTCAAATCGTATTGACAATGAAATGAACTAAACTTTTTAATACAAATTCATATACAAGGCCATATGTGTAAATGTAAGTATTTAATTTATCCTTTGTTATTTTTTCTAGTTAAAGAATATAAATACAAGAGGATTTTCCAGTTTCAAATTTGTCCCTATGTCGCAAGATCATGTGATCGTCGCACTAAAGACTGAAGAACTCGAAGGAAAAACAGCCAGTTATGTTGCAGCCTTCACGATAAAAGGAGAAATCTTGTTAGAAGATTCCTATATTTCTGACCTAAAGTATGAAGGTCTAGAATTTATATAGCATTTCCTGTCAGTCATTTTTTGCTGTTAAGGTCAGTGATTTTAGGAATAATGGAGTAGGGACTTAGAGATTTATTTACCCAGCAGAAGAATAAGGACGATTAACGGTAGTCTCAGTATTGTATTTAGTCTAGCTATATCCTGAACCCATTAGCACATAAACATACTACGCGTTCCATAATGTATGGTATTTTGGTTCTGTTGCGAATTTTCCCATTGCGCACTCGATCTTCCAAGGTAATTCACAATAGTTTACTCTATACACAAAAGCCCTTTGAGCGACTCTCATCTGCTTCGTAGACCTGGAACACAATACAGACGTCCGTCGTCTTAAATATTACACAATATTTCAGTTTCGTTAAGATCTCAATTGAAACAACAGATCTAGGAAGGGGGAGATAAAACTGTTTACATTTCCAAGTGATCAGACATCATTATTTGCAGATATCGATAATGCCAAACTTCCGCTGTGATCCCCGCATTTAATACCTACCTGAGTTTTAAAGTTTAATACACTATTTTGATACGGCATTTTTAACCGCAAAGCAAAATATAACTTAAATGATGGTACTAATGTTTGTATATAATAAAACGATATTTTAAGATAATTTTTAGTTACTTTTTTATGAATTTTAATATTTTTAAGACCTATTCGCCAAATCCATAATTTAGTTATGAAGTACACGTGGCAACCCTGTCCAGCTGACCAACTGACACTCGACACTAGCGAGCAGCGGTTATAAACCATAATGGGCGGAACATGGTTTGTGTACTATTTTAGAACACCTAATATTTCACGCACGCAAGGCCCTCCGCTCGCTTCGCTCGCTATGGGGGCTCAAGAAAAGGAAACTAACCCAAGGCGTACCCAAAATTAATTAAAAAAAAACTTTTGACAAACATAACTTTAAAAAAAGCCTTGCCACTGACGGGAATCGAACCCGCAGCGTCGTGTGGGAAACGTAGCATCGAACCATTGGACCACTAGAACCGTTGCAGGTAACTCGCTGGACCGTCAAGACATTCAAACAAACCCTCCAAATAGTAAACAATTCAAGCCACGCCCACCCAACTGCCATTATGGTTTGTAACCGCGGCTCTCTGGGGGCGAATACCAACTGACGTAGTACGCGGATATCATTCCGAGTTGCAATCAGCCGGTAGTTTGAGCTTTGTTGCCAATTCTCCTTTGTGCTTGTGTTTATTTGCTGTTAGTTGGTGATTTTGAGAAATTTTAAGTGTTTTTGTGTAAAAACTATAAAAAAAAATTAACAATGGTACGTCAGGGTATAGTTTGTAAAAAGAATGAAACTGTCAACCGAAATTTGATATTTCAGAGGTAAGTGACGCCATGACTTGTTATTGTTTATCAGTGGTGTAGTTTGCATTCGCGTCTACCTACACCAATTTTGTCAAAGTTGTTTTTTCTTGATTTTGGGCATTGCCTTGCGGCAGTTTTGTTTGGTTGTGCCCTCCTTCCTAGATCTGTGATTGAAAATCATCTTTAATCCTACGATTTTTTAAGTCATTATTCGATGCTGAAGTTGAACAAGACTTTGGTGAAGATTCATTCTTGCCTTAATTCAACTGCTTGACACCAAATTCTATATAGGGGTTGCCTAAGGCTATTTCTTAGTTCTTTATATACCTATCTTTATATGAAATGTGACATAGATATTATTGGTAAGTTGGGTTCATCCAATCGCTATTTTTATAGCGAAAAATATCATGGTATAATAAATGAAAAATCGCAGGAAAAAATAACACGTCCCCAAAAAAATATTTTGCTATAAATATTCTCTCTCTAGTTCATTTTGATGGGTTGATTAAAGAAAAGCTAAAATTTTAACATTTAACAGTATTTTGAAAGGACCTCCAACTTTAACTAGTGTAAGCCCCCATTCTAATTTTTTTTACGGACAGTATGCTTTTATAGTTCAATCACATCTAATGTTATTAAACTGTGGTTCAATAATGAGGGTCTTAATAAACCCATAGGAGGAACATTGCTGCCATTTGTACCCAGGCATTTAATAACCGAATCCGTTTCATATAAGTTTTCAACGCCAGACACTTGGATAAATGTCATGATTGCTACTTTAAAAGAACAGACGAAATTTTATTTAGAGTTTACTTCATTTTCATTCAGCCCAAGTGAGTATCGCCTGTCTATATTACTCAGTTAAGATGAGCCAAATTAATGAAATAAGGTCAATCCGATGTCATTTAAAAGGATAATAATATTTATTATTTGTAAGAAAAAAATATCTAAACTAACCCAAACTAAATCAAGCAACGTCAAACTGATAGCTTTACTAAATTCTTAATAAGTAACATCATAGACAAAAATACAATTGTACATGTTGAAATATGAATTAACTTATTTATTTTAAAAGTGTTTGGGTTAGTTTGTTTGTTGCTAGTCTTATAGCAACATGTAAATGCCTTCACATCAATAGATTGTGTTTCGTTAACATAATCATACCCGATCGTAAAATGCTGGATTGACATATGACAACAAGAAAGGAACTATCTTGACAGACATGAGAGCAATAAAATAAAGTACAAAGTCTCCTCTGAATATATTTAACATCTTAAAAATATCTAAATCTTTACTAGAAGAACCCCAATAACTTATTCTTATATGCACCAATATTAGTGCACAAAGTAAATAATGAAATTATTGTTTATTTGTTTTAAATTTTTTAAATTGAATGAATGATTACACTTGGAATTTAATACTTGATTTACCATTTGCAGGATATTATATACGAAACTAAAAACTGTTAATCGTTCTTAGTAAAACACAGTGTGTTTTTTAAAAGCATTCGAGTTGTTTATTATTACAAGTTTCTAAAAATTATTTAAATCCTGACTAAAATTAGTGTGCTAAGAATGAAGAAATATTTTCTTACTCCAGTGTAATGCTGTTAAAAATATCAAGTGAGTGATAATACATGTGCCTATATTGTATATGTTTTTTTATTTAATGTATATAGATAGAGATGTATCATGAATTAATAATTATTTATTTCATTAGTTTTGTAAATACTTCTTTCTGGTTGTTATATTTATACATATTTTGTTTAAAACATATAGTCCGTTTCAATTGCATTTTATGTCATCTCATAGCAGTTTTGCTTGGTAAAACTGGTCCTGGTGAAAATGTATGTTTAATTCATAGTGTTCAAACAAATTTTTGTCTTTTATTCGGGGGACTAATTCAATCATTTTTGTGACTCTGTGCAAACATGTAGACAGCAACTAGGTTAAAAGAAGTTTAGAGATGTGAGAAAATGTTTCTTTGTTGTGGGTTTTCCGGCTTTCTGCGCAGCCATCCCTAACACAATTTAATGAAAATATTGACTTCATAATTTTTTAATGGATCGACAATAGCATAATCTTCATTTTTCTCCACCGCAATCTGTTTTTTTTTCGTGATCTTTTCTCGGGAGTTTTTTCTTCAATTATAATATCTTGGTTGATAACTTCTTCAGTTTCCGTCAAGTCAAAAAAAAATTAATTTGTTAAAAGTTGAAAATATTTCATCTTTGCACTAAGCAACTTGTTTGAGTAATAGTTCATTGCCATATTCTCGTAAAAAATAATTTTACTATTTTTATTTTTAATATGGGCTCCAATTCTCCACAGTATTTAAAAAAAGAAAGTTGATGACGATCCCTTGAAGACGAAACGTCGGATTTCATACTGGATAACATCATTGGATAGAGCGGAAAAAGTGGCAATGCAAAAGTGCAATTCAATTTAAAATCTATTTTTAAATAAGCACAGGCAAAAAATAAAACGATTTTTCAAAATTTCGGTTTTTTCCGGATATCTCCGGAAATATTCGGAACTTTAAAATGCCCCCCTTTTAAAGTTAGTTAGGTTAGGCACCTAAATACGCAATTTTGCCTTAATTTGACCGACACTGTATCTCTTACGGTTTTCGAGTTCCCCATACATAGACACGAATTCGAGCCACCCTGCACAGGGTGTCCCAAATTCGAGCCTCATCATTGGGATCTCGGAAACTAGAAGAGATACGAGGTCGGTTAAATGGAGGCAAAGTTGTGCAATTTGATGTTGAACAAAATGCCATCTTAAAAGTTTAAAAATTTCGAATACTTACGAAGATTTTTGAAAAAAACCGAATATTCCCGACTTCATTTTTATTTTTTATGACTCTATTTGAAAAGATATACCAAAATAATTTTCGCATTCTCATTGTTACTTTTTCTGTTCTACAAGATGGTGTTATCAGATTTTCAAACCGACGTTTCGTCTTTGAGCTGCCTTCATCAACTTTGTTTTTTAAATACGGCCCTGGATTTTTTATTACGGATTTTAGGAGCATCTAAAGTCCCAAAGCCATTGATGTATCGCACTTATTCGAAAAATTCATATTAATGACATTTTCCATAAGAACTCATGTGTTAGAGAGAGACAGAAAACATATTTTTGGCAAGATTTTACCAGGAAATCTTTAAAATGATTTTTCAAATAAGTGCGATACATCATTGGTTTTGGGACATTAGAAGCTCTTAAAGACCGTAATAAAAAATCCAGGTCCGTGTTTAAAAAAACAAAGTTGATAATGGCAGCTCAAAGACATAACGTCGGTTTGAAAATCTGATAACACCATCTTGTAGAACAGAAAAAGTAGCAATGAGAATATGAAATTTATTTTGGTATATCTATTCAAATAGAGTCATAAAAAAATAAAAATGAAATCGCCAATATTCGGATTTTTCTAAATATCTTCGGAAGTATTCGGACTTTTTTAATTTTCAAGGTGGCATTTTGATCAGCTTCAAATTGCGCAACTTTGCCTCCATTTAACCGATCTCGTATCTCTTGTAGTTTCCGAGATCACAATGATGAGGCTCGAATTTGGGACACCCTGTACACCGGTTTTTATTATAGCTCTTGAGTCAATATGTCAAGAGTCTTGACATATTGAGAGTAAATAGCGTGAGAATTTACTTTACTCAAAATCAAGTCGGAACCAATGATATTTTTAAATTTTAAAATTTACAAAAAACCGATTTGCGTTCTGTATATGTAGCTGTCGAAAAGTACATTGTAGGTGCTTTAAACATCTTCGATGCTAGAAGTTGGTAATTTTAGTAAATTTATAAACAGTCTAAAACATCTGGGATAGAACGTGCGACTCCAGATAAATGCCTATCAAAAATGAAAGAAATCACCACTGTACAGGGTAGAACGCATGCCGCGCCGTGCAGGGCATACTTAAACCTCTTGAAACAGGTTATTAATCTAATGGATGTAATATGACACACACCGTTTATTTGTGTTGAATTTTTCCTAGAATTTAAAATTTTTATATTTATACTTTATACAGATCCACTGGGAAAACATACAATGAAAATCCTCTGACAAAAATTAAAAAATTTGTCTAAATGATTTGCTTAAAATGTTTAAAACATCCTGTATTAAATTTGGTATTAATAATATTATAAAATGCAGGTAAATAGAACTTTTGTATATAACTCGTTAGATAATGCCAAACTTGTAGGTATTATGTATAGCCGTCAATTATATTTCCATTTTTAAATTCAGACCCTTATTATTGTAGTTCAGCATTGCTTTTAGATACAGAATATTAAAAAGCTATTTGATCAATCTATATTTTAATGTTGATGGCCTCACTTTACATAATATCTATTGTTAATATTTTTGTAAATACAATCATATAGGTACGTACGTCATTTTAGAGTATTTATTCTATTTTTAGGAAAATTGTAGAATATATAAATTACGTGTCATTCTGTCAGTCATCATCAATTAAATAAATAAGTGAAATTAAGTAAGTAAGGACTGTTTTTCCTTTTTATGGTGAAAACAGAAAAGACTGGAGAGATAAAAGAGAACAGAGGCACCTACCTAGAAAATTAAAATGTATAATTGTTATATTAATTATATTTTCCCTGAGGGTAATAAATGTCTATATAAAAGTATACTAAATTGTTACTTCAAGTTTTAAGAAAGTAAAATAATTGCATAAATAAAAGTAGAGTAGATAAGACAAATAGGTAATATATCTTTTATAGGTTTAGTCATCGGACTTTTTATGCCAAAAAATGTGAAGCTAATTTTAGGCGATTTATTAACCCTTTCAGACCCCATATATCCATCACAATTATTGACATCAATTTAATGCAATCTGTGTAGGAATAGATTTCCTACGCCAATGAATCTAATATATTTATCTACAGTGGTTTTATAGAAAGCCAATGTACATTCAACTATAGTGGCTCTATTGCTCTATAGAGCCACTGTAAATTCAACTTCAGTGACTTTATAGTCACTAGTCACTGTACATTAAACTGCAGTGGCTTTATACAAGACAGTGGCGACAATAGAGCATAAGCCCCGCCCATCCGCCATTAATCATCAAAATTTAAACGATAGATTAGGGATTTTATATGGACACTATTGAATTTTATTTTATGATCGTAAATCGGTTACCAAATGTAATTTTAATGCATAATACGACATAACTATTAATTAACACATTTTTTAATTATTTGCAAGTTAAGGTTGTGCCGTAGGCTTTGTTTTATAGACGATTTCAATACACTTAAAATGCAACCAAATGACTTGGTCTCATTATAAAAATAGTTGATAAACTTCTTCAGATTTTATATGGACAACGATATTGAATTTTATTTTATGGTTGTAAATCAGTTACAAAATGTGATTTTAATGCATAATACGACATAGCTATTAATTGAAATATTAAAAAATAATTTTCTCTGGTACTTGAAATGACACATTTTTAAAGTATTTGCAAGTTAAGGCTGTGTCGTAGGCTTTGTTTTATAGACGATTTCAATACACTTAAAAGGCATCCAAATTACTAGACCTCAAAAAATAGTTAAAGCCAAAATATATACCTAATTTGATTAATAAAAAAAAACAAATTTTGTGTTCATTAAATACCTAATTGAAATTTTTTATTTTTGAAGAGACAATTAAGTATATAAAACATAATGTTTGTTATTGGTTGGGTTTTGCCCCAAAACTATACTATTACATGTTTTTATTACTGGGGAGGAAGGAAGGAATAAAATAAAAAAAACAAGATTAAGCTTAAATATACATAATTTATTAATAACTTCTGAATCTTTGTGGCGGATTCATTTTCTCGACACTTTCCGTTTTCGGGTATTTCGCCACGGGTGACTGGGGGATTGAGAAGGGGGTGAGAAAAAGCGACACGTTATTCTAGCGTTTTCAACCGCCGCTTGGTGGCAAAATAATTTAAAAAAAATTGAGCGAGTCTGCTAGTACTCGAGACACTGATGTGTAAACATATCCTATATCGACATCATCGACATGAAAATCTAATGCCACCTTAGGCCGCGTGACGCCTGAACATAGGTAGCCATTTATTTTGAATTGGTTGCCTATATTCTGGCGGTAGAAAGAACGCGTTTTACACTAACGGTTACAGACAGCCTGCAAAACACATTCTCGTCATAGATAACGCCTGACGTACGTTGTTTAATGTTTACATTTGTAACGTTTACATTAGAATGTCTAATATTACACTTCACGCATAGTCCTTCGCTGGCTACAGGGGCGCAACGAACAAAAACTAACCCAAGGCATGCCCAAAATTTAGAAAACAACTTTTTACAAAATATATCCTCAAGAAAATCAAAAATAGGATTAAAACTAACCGTAAAAGTCAACGCGAGCGAAGCCGCGGGTAAAAGCTAAAAGTGTCCTATGTTCTTTACTCTTTGAAAATATCTCTACAAAATTTCATGATCGGTTGAGTAGTTTATGCGTGAAAGCGTAAGAAACAATCAAACATATTCGCATTTATAATATTAGTTATTCGCAATTAGTTAGGATTATTTAATAATACTTACTGGCAGCTTCAGTCGAAGTGGATTCATTCACTGCACTTAAATTCGGCACGAAACTCTAATGCCACCGGGAATAACATCAACCTATGCACACAGCTTATTCACTACCAGCTAGTCATCTTGGGGCGGCATCCTCTGATTTGAGAAAGTCGATAACCATATTTTGCAAATTTTAGAAGAGGGCTATGACTCAATATTGTTTTAAGTGTCTGGGCATCTGAATAATACTTTTGACAGTTATTTTAATTTAAAATATGCTTTTTTATCGTCTAAAATCCGCTTAAAAACGATTTTAAATTGTATAAAAATCCGAAATTTCCGGACGTTAGGACGATAGCTGTGGCTTCGGACGAATTTGTTGTGGATTTTGAAGCGAAAATTTTAAATTCTATTAAAAATAAGCTGTACTATGGATCCAAATATACTACGAATATAATATAATAAAAATCTAATACCGCCCTAGCGGCTAGCTTTTTAGAAGCGCCACTTGAGTCGTTGCAATCGCGGCCGACCTGGATTAGCTAGCTCTTCAATGCGAAGGGTTATGTCACATCGGTTTACACATTTCGTCCCCACATTTCCGTCCCATTTGTCGAGATTTACCCTCATACCGCCGCGTAAGTTGTTTACACATCAAAAACTAACCCAAGGTATGCGCAAAATCATGAAAAATCTTTTTACAAATATAACCTCAAGAGAATAAAAAATACTCTTGAAAATATCTGTACAAAATTTCGTGATGATCGGTTAAGTAGTTTACGCGTGGAAAATAGGATTAAAACTAACCGTAAAAATGAACGGGAGCGAAACCGCGGGTAAAAGCTAAAAGTGGTGTCCTATGTCCTTTACTATGCTCTTGAAAATATTTGTACAAAATTTCATGATGGTCGGTTGAGTAGTTTATGCGTGAAAGTGTTAGAAACAAACAGACAAACAAACACATTCACATTTATAATATTAGTTGGGATTGTTTAATAATACTCTGGCAGCTTCAATCGGAGTGGATTAATTAACTGCACAAATTTGACACCAAAGTCTGATGCCGCGCCGCCAGGAATAACATCAGCCTATGGACACAGCTTATTCACTACCAGCTAGTCATCTTGGGGCGGCATCCTTTGATTTGGGAAAGTCAATAACCAAATTTTGGAAATTTTAGAAGAGGGCTATGACTCAATATTGTTTTAAACGTCTGGGCATCTGAATAATACTTTTGACAGTTCGTTTAATTTAAAATATGCTTTTTTATCGTCTAAAATCTGTTTAAAAACGATTTTAAATGGCAAAATTGTATAATAATCCGAAATTTCCGGACTTCCTTAGGACGAATTTGTCGTGGATTTTGAATCGAAAATATTTTAAATTCAACCATCTCTTAAAAATAAGCTGTGCTATTGATCCAAATACACTGCGAATATAATTTAATGAAAATCTAATACCGCCCTAGCGGCTAGTTTGTTAGAGGCGCCATTTGAGTTGTTGCAATCGCGGCCGTCCTGGATTAGCTTGCTCCTGCGCACGAGTTATAATGTTACATCGGTTTACACATTCCGTCCCCACATTTCCGTCCCATTTTCCGAGATTTACCCTCATACCGACGCGTAAGATGTTTACACATCAAAAACGTTTGTTATTTGCCATGGACAGCTCTTATATATAGGTAATAAAGGTAGGGACATGTGTAAGTGGTTTTCGCCATATCACACCGTTTTCCAGATATTAGACGCCAAACTAAAAAAAAATCCGATTTTTGATCTGTTTTGTTAGTGTTTGACAATGGCTAATTAAACATATTTTACTTAAAATTATGTTCATATTTGAAAAATGCAAATAAACATAGAGTGTCTAATTTAAAATAAGACATTGAAATAGCGTGGAACAAAATTGGGACACCCTTAAGTTAGAATTTTTTTTTAAACGTGATTAATATTAGGCGTCTTTCGAGGTATTTCACGTGTTGTGTACCTATCCCTTTTATACCTAGATTCCTAGATATAAAATATTTAGATTATTAGTAGGGCATTATATTTACTCGTTTGAAATCTGTTTCGAGAAAATGCTCCGAGCAAATCCTATTGTTGGTAGTATCATTGTCTTTACCCTGTATAAACAATGGTAGTATTAAATTTGCCTTCTCTACTACACACCAGAGTCCATGCCTTGGGTTAGGTGGGTGTCGGGTGACCTCCGGAACCGGACACAAATGGGATCCGCTCGCATCAATGCGCTGTCGGAGGAAATTAGGGTGAAAATACGTGAGCATAGAAACCAAATGTGGTTGGCTTATATCAATACAATCAGCAGGGACGACGGTTCCCTATGGAAGCTGGCCAGGCGAGTCTGCGGAGGCACAGCACAAATGCCTGTGATAAGGCATCTAGGCCTAGAATTCGGCGACGACGCCGGAAAAGCTGATGCTTTCGCGGATTACCTGGGCAGCATCTATAGCGCGGCGCCTGACACCCTGCCAGAACAGGAGCTCTTTACGCGTACTGTAAACACATTCCGGCAATGTAAATACCCTATTCCCCCGGCAGTACTTGATGGACTGAGAATCACTCCAGCGGAAATCCGGAAAGCTCTTAGCCGTCTTCCGAGAAATAAAGCTCCCGGCCCGGATGGTATTCCGAATTCAGTCCTGAAAAATCTACCGCAAAAAACCATCATTCAGTACATGCACATAGTTAATGCGGTTATTCGGCTACAACATGTCCCTGCATCCTGGAAAATAGCGTGCATAATACACTTCCCGAAACCGGGGAAAGACCCGGCATTACCTGCATCTTATAGGCCTATCTCGCTTCTGAATACCCTCGGGGAGGTGGCTGAAAGGCTAATCTTGCCGAGGGTAAGCAACGAAGTAGAGAAGCTTAAGATCCTCCCACAGGAGCAATTCGGCTTTCGCGGACAGCATGGCACCGTCATGCTGGCCGCGAAAATAGCGACCGACGTCTACAAAGGTTTCAGGAACAAACAGTCAACCGCTCTCTTACTACTTGACATCGAGAAGGCTTTCGACAGGGTGTGGCACGATGGGTTGCTGTACAAGTTGTTGGCAATCCACAACATGCCCCTGTACTTGACAGCACTCATCGAGTCATACCTTGCCGGGCGAGCCTTCACGACTAAAATAGGCAATAAACTCTCAGCCAGTAGGAACCTACTCGCGGGGGTGCCTCAAGGAGCTGTATTATCGCCGCTATTGTTCAATCTTTATATAGCAGATATCCCGTCATGTCCAAATACCCACAAAGCCTTATTTGCTGACGATACAGCAATTTATTCCCTTAATCCTCAAGCAGAGCTGGCCAGTGGCGTAACTAAAATTTTTTGGCCCCAACGCAAAATACAAAAGGTGGCCCCCTTTCAGTCACAAATACTAGATAAAAATTAAACAACTAGCTTTAATTTATTTATTTATTTTACATATAACATCTAAATATTTATTTTTTTTGTCAAAAAAAGCAAAACTCTAAAATAACATTAAATTTTAATCAAGTAGTAGTTATTAACGAAGTTGGAAATATTAATGAAATTTCTCTAGTTTAACTTATTAAAATCTAAAACGATGTTTGCTCGTTTTACACACTTCAAATTCATATGCATATTTAAGATCTAATTTGTTGGTAGCTTCACTTTCGACGGAAATTAAAGATAAATATTGAAATCGATCTTGCATGCCCTATTTGATTCCTTAAATACTTAGTTTACTAAAAGATTCTGCAGCTGACACATATATAATCGGCATGGTAAAAAATAATAATAGGTCAAATTAAATTTGTTTAAATCAAAAATTTTTGCAGTCATTTCTTGATTTAACTCTGTTTTTATAAGTTGTAAGAGAAATTTTGTAATATGATTTGAGAATATTTTTGTTGATTGTAGCTCTTAAGGATTTTAGATTTTGTTGAATTTATGAGAATTCTAGGTTGCAAAAACAAAAAGATACCACTTATCTTATGTAAATATATCTTATGAAAATCTAATTGTTAACTGAGACTTTATAATGTCATGCATTAGTTGATAAAAACACCAATTTAAAGAAATAACAATTTTGTGTGTGCTTAAACCACACGATAGAAGTGAAAACGTCATGGTTTGTAAGAATTTCGATCCGAGCCCTCGTTGTAGAGATACCCCAAAATCCCCCCTTAAATTAGAGCCCCGGTCCCCCCTATATGGTCTAAGGTGGTCCCCTATGTGGCGCACTTACCATAAAAATTTCGAACCCGTACCTCTTCCCGTTCTTCCGAAATTAATTATTTATGTTTTTACTTCTCCCCCCTCCCTTGGCCAAACGGGGTGGGTGTACTGGGTCCCGTTTTCGTCCAGGATCATCTTTTTACCCCGGCTACATCCCTTGAAAATTTCAGCCCTCTCCCTATATGGGAACATGCAGCGTTACGTGACGGCTCGGTCTCATTCAACCCCCACAAAAAAAGTGCAGAGCGCGCCTAAAGAAGTTTTCACTTTAAAAGTATTCCCTGGGATCAAAAGGATGATCTAAAGTTAATTCATCAAATACTTGTTCTTCTTTTTCATAATTACATCTTAATGGCTTATTAACAAAATGACCTAAATCACCTTCGAGTATTGTGTCTTTACTTGATATTACGGTGTCTGACAATATTTCAGCTTCATATAAGTTTTTAGTTTTAGCACATAGAAAAATTAGGTCGCTTGTGCTGATGGCTGTGGCTGAGCCACCTGAAGTTGTGTTATAGCAATCAAATAATATTCTGAGTGATCTTGGTCTTAAGAAATATAATTATTGTCCCCAATGTCATCGCGTTTGGACTTAAATGGTTGCAAATTTGACTCAGACTGCGATTTCGTCGAACAAAAAACATTTTCGCAATTTTTCTCTAATTCCAATTCTTTTTTTAGTTTTCTTTTAATTGCGGGCGCTTTTATATATTTTTTTGTGGTCACTCATTTATAAAACGTAGGAAAAATTAGCGTATCAATTACTAAAACTATAAGATAATGGTAAGGTAATGCTCTTGGCAACAGGTTAAAATATGTCAACAAAACGGGATTCCCGGGATGTCAAACCAAAAGACGATGGTGCTCACTGCGAACCAAATCAGGACCAATCCTGATCGGCGACTGACGAGTGTCGCGACGTCGATGTTGCCAAACTTTTCATTAGGTATTAAATTATACAGAACTTGATAAAGAAATAATCCTTGCTTGACAAAAAGGTGTCCCCAGGTTCAGTTGACAGAAACCTTCAATATTAGGCACTGGACGAGTGGGCCCCCAATCCTGGGCGCCCCACCGCACTGCGGTTACTTGTCTTATGGTGGTTACGCCACTGGAGCTGGCTAAGGAAAATCTCCGGGAACACATGGATATTCTTGTTCCATACTATGAGAGGTGGAAGATAACGCTCAACCGCTCTAAAACCGAGCTAATTATCGTCACTCGGAAGAGAAAAGACATTAACGTCACCCCTCTCATGTTAGGAAACACTCCTATACTCCCACAACCGAAGGTGAAGTATCTAGGCATCACCCTAGACAACAAACTTAATTTTAGCCGGCATATACAGGCAATATTATCAAAAAATGCAATGGTAAAAAGGGAACTAACATCACTTGTGACAGCCAGGTCATTCCTTAGTCCTGGTAATAAACTAATCCTATACCGCGCCATCATCCGGCCAGCTCTCCTCTACGGCTCACCAGTCTGGTGTTCCGTAGCCAGGACTCATAAAAAGAAATTACAGGTTTTGCAAAACAACTATCTCAGAGCTGAAGACCTGCATGCGTGGGCGAAGATGGAATACATCGAACAGTACATCAACGCCCTCGTAGGTTTTTTGAAAGGCAGATCGCGGGTTCCCCGCTCACTGCCAATATAGCAAATGAACGCTATGATCCCGAAAATCCAGTCTCCCATGGAACAATATACCGTGAAATCTCATTATATTATAAACAGCTGATGCCTCCATAAGACAGGAACCTTTGGGAATCATAGTTCGAAAGGCTACTTTCGAAAGTACTCGAAAACTATCTCTTTAAGCTCGTTTTAACATCTAACTTTTTCAACAGTATCAGGAGCACAGAAACGCAATACCCATAAGATAACTTGCGCGCTCTGTCTCCTGCCTGGCCAATCCATGGCGTTCGGAAGCGTGGGCGGGGCTTATTAAGGGAGCTGGCCGGCGTATAAATACGCACTCTTGACGATCACAACACATACGATTCCTAGCCACCGAAGCATCCGTGTCTCTGTAGCCGATACCGTGAGACTCGTTCTAAGCGACCTGATATCATTACTATACTTGAATAGACTTAACACAGTTAAGTCCCAACTCTCTTGTACATAGCTTCTTTTTTATTATGTCTTAATTACATGTTGTAAATATTGTAAATAGTAATTTTAGCATTATGACGCCCTGTTCCGTCAGAACAGTTTTAAGTAGGGTTTTTCCATAAATTTTCCCTACATTCACACTCCTTTCTATGCATAAATCATGAAGCATGTACACTTAAACAGCAGGCTTTATGCCAATCATAGCAAATCTTAGGACTTTGAAGGGGTAACACACGAAAAGTGCAGCACAACCTAAACAGTACCACACGCCTAGTAATTAAGTAGGTTTGTTATCGACCCCCTAAGGCAGTGAGGTAACACTGCCCGGCATAACAGCAGAGTAGATCATAGTCAAATTGTCATGCCTAAGCTAGTTGTGTAGTTCTTTATCATTGTAATATCAAATAAATATATTCCAAGTCTAAGGGTGACCTCCTGAAGGTCTAGAGGAGGTCTGCAGGGTTGGCCTTAACTTCGGCGGCCCGGGCTCAAACTCCGTCGGTTTTTTTTACATTTTCTTAAGGTTATATTTCTAAACAGTTTTTTCTTGATTTTGGGTATGTCTTGGGTTAGCACCTGGTTAGTTTCCTTTTCTTGAGCCCCCGAAGCGAGCGGAGGGCATGCGAAAAGTGAATTTAGGCAACCCACATTACTCTGCTCAGAGTTATGGGTCAGCCCCTAGATTTTTATGTAAATTCTGGGCTAGACTACGACACGCACGCGAACCACGGCCGTGCTGAGGAAAGTGGATTGGCAAACACAGCGCTTATGCGAAGGAACTATCCTAATCTATTTAACGTTCTTGAAACTAAGATCCTCAGCCGTATTCATTGACATGTAAGATATCGATGGCCGTATTCGATTCAATACGCTGTTGCCAAATTTATTCGTTTTGCTTGCATTCGCGCCATGTCTTCGCGATGCAATCAGTTTGTTGCAAGAACCCTCGTGGTCGAGGGGTCGAGATGGTTAGGTCTCAATCCGGTGGCCCGAGTTCAAATCCCGTGGCTTTTTTTAATTTGTTTTTTGCTTTTTCCGTAATTTTGGGAATGTCTTGGGTTACTTTTGGTTGTCACTTGGTTAGTTTCCTTTTCTTGAGCCCCGTAGCGAACGAAGCGAGCGGAGGGCCATGCGAAAAGTGAAATATATATATTTTTTAAGTTATGTTCCTAAACAGTTTTTTTTCTTGATTTTGGGTATGTCTTGGGTTAGTTTTGATTAGCACTTGGTTAGTTTCATTTTCTTGAGTCCCCGTAGCGAGCGGGGGGCCATGCGAAAAGTGAAATATTATTATTATTATTATTATTATTATTATTATTATTATTATTATTATTA
>MU182224.1:323251-345356 GCA_016904865.1 Pissodes strobi
TATTATTATTATTATTATTATTATTATTATTATTATTATTATTATTACTGTAGAAACAAACAAGCGGCGGAGCCGATGTAGTTCCCATCAAGCTTTACAGACTATAGTGGACAAAGTGGGCCTTTTTTCTTTCATTTCGGCATCAAGTAGATTTTTGAAAGTGTTTATATTGTTTACAGACACTGTATTCCTGTGGAGATTGTTCCATTCGTAGACCACACGATTAACCAAAAAGTTCCTTCTCACCAGTTTGTTGCATTTCTCCTCCTCCAACATTTTAGTGTGACCCCTTAACGGCCGCGACGTACTTAGTGTATATATGTTGCTGCAAGGGTAATATCCAGAGGTCCACTTAAAGGTCCCGATTATGTCTCCACTCGCCCCCAAGTGATATTAGATGCAAATGTCGTAGTCTGTCTGTGTACTCCATGGTCCTTAGTGTTAGAGGTATTTTAGTCACTTTCCTTTGTACCCTCTCCAGTTGCTCGATGTCCTTTATATAATATGGGTTCCACACAGTATAGGCAAATTCCAGCTTTGGTCGAGTAGGTATAGGTTTTGTAGATTTTTAGTACCATTTCTTCAGGCAAGTCCTGGAATGCTTTTTGGCCCAAGTATATTAATGTATTTGCCTTCTTCACCACACTATTGATGTGAGGTTCCCACTTAATATCCCCGGATATTTTTACCCGAATACCCCTAGATCTTTATTAGAATAAGTTTGGCAAAATCGTATTCCAGGGGCTATGAGGACTGCTACATTGAAATGCATGTATTACATGCATTTCAATGGACTGCTATTAGCCGCATTATAAGATCCTTTACACAAAGAGTGCACTATATAAAAATCGGCCTTTCCCATTGGTCGATTCGCATGGCCCTACGCTCGCTTCGCTCGCTACAGGGGCCCAAGAAAAGGAAACTAACCAGGTGCTAACCCAATCTAACCCAAGACATACCCAAAATCAAGAAAAAAACCTGTTTAGAAACATAATCTTTAAAAAATAATAAAAAAAAGCAACGGGGTTCGAAGCCGCGTTTTCCAAGTGAGAGCCAACGATCTAAACCTCTACACCATCAGAGCTCTTGTCAGAAATTGATTGCATCACGCAGACATATCGTAATACGAGATGGATCGACCAATAGGAGAGGTCGATTTTTACATAGTGCACTATTTGTGTAAAGGATCTTTAAATGCCTATTAGCCGCTCCTAGTTCCTCGCCAAGACCACAAGGTAAACTGGAGTGAACTCACTTTTTAACAGTTCCTATACCATGTTCCAAATTATAAAATAGTTCAATAGCTTGATGAGCTTTTAAAGATCCTTTACAGGCCTAAGCCACTATGTGAAAATCGGCCTCTCCTATTGGTCGATCCATCTAGAAACGATCCGCCTGCATTCGCGCCATATTCAAAATTATATTCAAGGCATGTTGTAATGTGTATTGAATGAAGTGGAATGTATTCGCGGAAACACATGCAAGCTGCTGTATATCCACTATAACACGGCTTTTGTTAAACTTATTCTGATTTTTTTAGATAGATAAAGCAAAATATATCGTAGAAAGTGCTGACAAAGTACGAGCACGTATTACAACAAGTAATATTTCACTTCACGCATAACCTCCGCTCGCTCCGGAGCTCAACAAAAGGAAAAGTGCTAACCAAAGCCATACCCAAGACATACCCAAAATCAAGAAAAAAACTCTTTAGAAATATAACCTTAAAAAAACCGACGGGATTTGAACCAGAGTCGTGACCTACGGGAAATTAGCCGAGTCGCCGAAGTGAAAGCTAACCATCCAGATCCCTAGACTATCTGCGGACTGCGGACTTACAAACAACTGGTTGCATCCACCGATCTGGAGATCGGTGGTTGCATCACGAAGACATGGAAGTCAACGTAAGGAATAACGTCTAGCCGCTGACGGTAGCTGACTATCCATCGCAAATTTTATAGCGCGACTGTAATGTAAATGTGCATAATTCTCGATGCGGCGAAACGAATCCATGTCTACGTTCTAGCAAAATTTCTAAAACGCCTCGGTGGTGTAGTAGGCAGAGTGCTTGCTTGTCGTTCCTGCGCTGCGGATTCGATTCCCGTCGGTCGTGACACATGTTTTATTTATTGTTTTTATATTAATTTACCTTTTTTTCTTAACTTTGGGTTAGTTTTGGTTTGCACTGGTTAGTTTTTGTTGATTTAACTCCCGTAGCGAGCGAAGCGGGCGGAGGGCCATGCAAAGCCATAATAATAACTATTATTCGTTTCGCCGCATCGAAAATTAAGTCTGATCTCTAGACGCTTGTGTGCATATAATTGAAGATAAAACGTAACGGGGGTATTCTAGGTAACATTTTTATTTTACTCGCCTTATGCTAATCCATTTACCGGCAGCGGCTAGACATTATCGTAAGGAAGGAAGGGATGGACGGTCGGACGGAGATCCGCCGCTAGCGCTAGACTACAGTTATTTCGTAGCCTGAAGTTTAGAACGTAGAGAAATGAGCCGCGTTCGTTCTTGTCATCTTTTTCCTCGATTTGCTCTAACATTTTGACAGGCACGTGACTTGGATTTTCCTTTTAAATACACAGAACTCGTGACTGTCAAATTTTCAGAGCAAATCGAGGAAATAGATGACAAAAACGAACGCGGCTAATGATTCGATTCGCAGCATCGAAAATTACGGCCGATTTTCAGATAGTGCCCTAGGCTTGTAAAGGATCTTAAAACGCGCCTGGCATTACACAGTCCACAGGGAGTAAACTTCGTAAAGTTTTGATGAAATTAAGCCAAAAATGCAAAAAAATACTTTAGCTCTACACAAAACTACCATGTAAAACATATAACACAAATTTGTTCCAACAACGATAAATCCAATTGGTGAGCTGCAGTAAGATATTTAATCTAAAATGAAAGTTGAGCGAGTCTTTTAGTACTCGAGACCCTGATGTGTAAACATATGCCCTATAGCCCTATACCGCTACACCATGGACATGAAAATCTAATAACGCCCTAGCGGCTAGCTTTTTAGAAGCGCAACTTCAGTTGTTGCAATCGCGGCCGTCCTGGATTGGCTTGCTCGTCAATGCGCATGGGTTATGATGTCATATCGGTTTACACATTTCCGTCCCATTTGCCGAGATTTACCAACGCCACCGTGGCGTTGGATTTACCCTCATACCGCCGCGTGATCAATATAAAATACGCATGCGCAACAATACGTTCAAATGTTGGAATCTTGCACGATCCGACTAGATGCTAATGGCGGAGCCCATCAAAACCTCCTCCTCCTCAGTCCTTTGCCATCGAGAGAGCTTGGTGACAGCATGTATCAATTCTCTTGATTGTCTCTATCCAGGCGGTTCTATCTTGTGCCAGGTGTGCCGCATCCGGCAAACTATGGCCCACCATGTGTTTGACTTGGTCCACCCATCACTTTGGTGATCGCCCACGTGGTCGTCTCGTCTCCCTTCAACCTTTCCTTCCACAATCAGTCAAACAGTAGATCTTACAGATCGCCGCTTCATTTTTTTCTCCAGTCCAACGATTCCTAGCAGCTGAGGCCGAAAATACCTAAAAGGAGTAATAAGCAAGCAACACGTACTCGCTTCAGACAATCGGGTATCCCCGCTCCTCTAAATATCTCAACCATTTTGTCAAATCTTAATGCTAAAAATATAAAACTGATATTCAATTTCTTGAAATATAATCAGATTAAATTATAATAGAATTTATCTTTTAATAGCATTATCTTTTTATAGCTCAGATTTACATGCTGACCCTATCCGACGCAGTCCTGATTGTGAATGTTCCTCACTGCGCGGGAACGATAAGAGTTTTATATCCTTTGTTGTGGTGTCTTTTAAAAAAAATCGATATATTATAAAGTCCGCAAAATAGCAAAATAATCAATAATATGGAAGTAAATGGTTGTTATATGGTTAGATACCAGACAAAATCACAATCATCCCAGAATGTGCAGGCGAATTGCCCATTCGGAGCAGAGCCATATTAAAAGAAGAATAAGAAGAACACGTTTACTCTTGTCAACATTTAACTTAACCTAACTTCGAACTTGCTTTCCTTTTATTTTTCATTTTAATTTTTCAAGCAGTTTAAAAAGCTTGATACATTATTGAATGAATGTACACACGTTCTTCCTTCTGTTGAAAAATGGTAAGAATTAAGAAAAAACAGGCTCTGTCAGAAAATTTACTAAATCCAAAAGTAAAATCAGGGAAACGTAAGAAGGCCGACAATGAAACGTCCGAAAAAAGCCCAAAGGTTCTAAAAAAAGAAATTTCCCAATCTGATGGGACCAATCCGACCAATAAGCTTTCAAAATTTATTAAATCTGATAAAAAAGGAGGAGAACCAACGAATCCTAAAGGCGCCAAACCTAAGAAATTTCTCATTAAGGGTAAGGATCAAATTGATCTCAAAAAAGGAGACCCAACAAATCCTAAAGGTGCCAAACCTAAGAATTTTCCCTTCAAGGGTTGGAATCAAAATGACCCCAAAAAAGGTGGGTCTGAAAAAATTGAAGACTGGAACAAATTTAAGAAGGAAAAAAAGGAACTAAGGATCAAACGAATTAAAGCACGGACTAAAGACAGTTTTGATCGAATACAAGAAGCTAAAAAGATGGGTGAGAAAGTTCGGCTAAAAACGTTAAAGGATGATGAAAGAAATAAAGTTATAAACCAGCTGCATGGGCTTTTGAAAGGCCATTATGCAAAATGTGTTTTAGCACACGATACTGCCAGGATAGTTCAGTGGTTGCTAAAATATTCTAGTAAAATTCTTGTTCTTCAGATTTCACAAGTAAGTTTTACTTGATACATGGAAAACGTATAAAATGTATTAAAGTATGATGTGGTATAACATATTCGTGCACATTGTATTGCCTTACTTTTATAATCTTGTTATTTGTTTTAGGAATTAGTTCCTGTTACAGTAAATATGTTGCAATCCAAATATGGAATTTTTTGTGTTAAACGTCTGTTGAAATATGGTGAAGATGATGTTCGAATATCAGTCATAGATCAAATGAAAGGTCATGCAGTGAAATTGGCAAGCCATACCTTAAGTGCATCATTAGTTGAGTATGCATTTTCAACATTTGCTACTCCGGTACAAAAACAATTCTTAGTTCAAGAATTCTACGGAGATTTATACAAGAATTCCAAAGATCCGAATGTAAAGCATATAAGAGATGTATATAAAGACAATGAAAATATGAAAGCAGCAACTCTAGGTGCTTGCAAAACAAATGTTAAGAAAGTTCTTAATAAGTCACTATTAGATTCTGGTTTAGTGCAAACAGTGTTATGTCAGTATTTACAAGAATGTTCAGCTGATGATCGAGCAGAGTTAATAACTGAATTAGCTTCACATATAGTTGTTATAAGTAATAGTAGAGATGGAAGCAAAGTGGCTATGCAGTGTATTTGGCATGGTACCACGAAAGATAAGAAAGTAAGTAAAATTATGTTGAATATATTAATTAGGTACTTTATCCTTAACAGTAATTAATTTTGCTGTTGACATACAAATTTCTATATACCTATTAGCAATATTATTTATAATCTAGGAAACAGCTTCTATATCCTGTTGACTACACATACGTTTATTTCCTTTAACTTTCAACAACCTAGTGCCATTTAATCTTCTCTGGTGGGGTAAATGATAAAACAGATGTGGATTAATTATGTGGTTGTGAGCTTTATAGATGCTGATAATCTCCAAGTTGTTTCCGCTTTTGCCTACCTTTAATTGTATGTAAGAAGGACATATATCTTCCTTTCGGAACATCCTATAATAAAGATCTGTAATATTTTATTCTCAAGACTAGAAAAACTTAAATGCTCATCTATTATAACACCTGAATATTTACATTTTCTAACTTGTTCGACCTTATCAACAGATACATAAACTCTGTCATTATTATAAGTGTCCATTTTGTTATATCTACTTTTGAGAATCATAAATTTTGTTTTTTCAACATTAATTGTCAGACTATTTTTATTCATCCAGCTGATTAGTCTGTGTAGTTCTGTATTAATTATATTTACAATGTCTGTAATGCTGTCACCTATACAATAAAGCAAAGTATCATCTGCAAAAAGTTGTATGTTACATTTTTTAACGTTATTTACAATGTCATTTATATACATAATAAAAAGGTGAGATGCCATAACTGTACCCTGAGACACTCCATAGTTGGTATTTTGGGTTGAAGAGATACTGTTTTGGTAATTTGTGAGCAATCTGTTTTTCAAATATTCACTAAACCAATTCATAATATTAGTCCCAAAATAATATTTTTTTAACTTTGCAAGCAATAATTGTCTATTTATAGTCTCAAAAGCTCTTCTGAGGTCTAGAAAGACAACACCCACATATTTTTTTAGCACCCATTGCACTGATCCAACTGGTCATGGCAGTTTGTAATGCACTTTCGCATGAGTTTTTTTCACGAAAACCTGCTTGATTGTTTGGTCAATAGATTATTTCACTCCGCATAATTTATAATTTGATTATTTGCACAGAGCTCCAAAACTTTTTCATAAATAGGGATCATATTATTGGTCTGAATTCTTTTATTGGTGTTCCTCTTTTTTTCTATTGGGATTATAACTGCTCTTCCATGATCGGGGAGAAGTTCCATTTTCAAGGCTGGTGTTAATAAGATGTAAAAATCTATCACCAATAGATTCAAAGGTCAACTTCAAGATGTATATTGTTATACCATCAATGCTACTAGTTTTGTTTGCCATATTGTTGATAACTCTCCTAAGAGCTCTCATATCCAGATTTTCAAAGTTGGTTCTACTATTATTTGCTTTATACTATCAAGAAAGTACCTACATATTAAAGTTATCGGCTATTTCTGATTATTTTTTTACTAAGTTGTCCATTATAATGCCCTCCCTATTATTTAATGTTTTTTTCTTGTTCAATAGTTATTCTATAGTTTTCCACATTTCAACAGAATTAGCTTTTGTCTCATCAATTTTTTCTTGTTTTCCTTTTGCTTCGCTGGCTCCCGGGCGCAACCGAACAAAACTTACCCAAGGCATGCCCAAAATCAAGAAAAAAAGTTTAAAAAACATATTACGAAACCGCTGGCCGCGGCGGTCGAATAATTTATATTACGAAACTGCCGTGGCCCTATATACACTGCCTATATTTTTTCTGTACTTTCTGTATTTTAGGTTATTATGAAGTCACTAAAAGAACATTTAATAGACCTTTCGAAGCATGAATTTGGACATCGCACAATCATTACTCTTTTGGATTCAGTGGATGATACAGTTCTACTCCACAAAATAATTTTATCAGAAATATTGAACAATGCTAAGGATTTGGCCATTAGCGAATGGGGACGCAAGGTACAAGTTTGTGAATTAAATATTTTTATTATTTTTATGTTATCTTTAGGCATTACCTCAAAACTTTGAAATAGGGTATTGACTAAAAACCTACTTCCAGTGATACTAGTGCCAAGATAGAAAGGGTACTTTGTGATGCAAAAATGAGTTATAAAAACAATTAAAAAGCTAGGTTTTAATGAAATCGTGTAAGGTAGTTTGAGGGGTAAGCCATTTATGGCAATATCTGCATATTTTGTTGGGAATACTTGGAAATGCTTTAAATGCTGTGGTAATACAGGGGCATATTCTGGAAGCACATGGTAATATGCTGGAAATACTTGTGAATTTCTATAACTTGTGTTTTAAGTGTTGCAAGATTTTCTGTTAACTAAAGTATTAGATTATTACCTTCTTGGTTACATAAATACCAAATTAAATTGATATGAGATTGTGTATTAGTTTTATACAAGTAGGAGCAAATTGACAGACAGTAAAGTTAGCCAAGAATTTCCTCTTAGTAGAAAAGAGTAGCAGAAAAGGTTCTATTTAGGCTGTACATATCTAATATAATTTTGAGAAATGTGCAAGGGTCTTAAAGGAATTCTGATTTCTGATACAGTCCACACCACATCACCAAACCATATCTTATTAGTGACTCAACTAAAGCAATACCGACACCGACATATATAGGAGTTATTGACTAAAGCCCTATATATTAGTTTTAAGATTTGCACTCAGACTTTCTGATATAAAATTTATATATAAATTAACGAAATTATTGGCCAGTCCATTTACATGATGATCGTAATACCCAAGTACTTGATGGAGTTAATGTGCCAACCATTTCATTCAGATTTTCTATAAAAATATCTGGAAAATTGGGGCGATTAGCAGATGTAAAAAAAAGCAACGTATTTGGTTTTCGAGACATTTAACGTCATTTCAAAAGTATAACCAGTCGTTAATTATATTTATACCATCGATAGCATATCTTCAAACTGCATTCCAGGAATCATTGGAAAACAGTGCCATGGTGTCATCAACGTAAGATATTACTGAACCGTTTTGTATATTAATATTAGTTAAATAATGTAGGTATATATGTTATAAAAAGTATTGAGCTGAGCAACGTTCCATGTGGAATCCCAGTCTTAATATACCGATATCTTTATTCAATTTGAAATTCAATTCAAAATATACTAGAGAAAATTTTCTCATAGCTGGAAACTAAAGCTAGCAAAAAACATGAAACTTTTAACATTAAAGTAGCATATACAGTGTGTCCAAAAAAGTATGCAACATATGGGAAACTTCTTTATTATTGGATTCTCAGAAAATTTTATTCTTCATAAAAGTTGGTGCTTGCCCTAAAACAGTAAACGAGTATTTAAAATTTTACGTACTGCTTTTAGTGCGGACGCAAATGTCATTTTTCCGAAATCGCGTCAAGAGTAAAGTACCTTAATTTATAAAGATACAGCAAAATCTTATAAGGAAAAGTTCTTCCAAATTAAAAAAGTAATCTAAATATGAAATTTGAGTTAAGTACATCAATTTTTAATTTCCCTTTTTTTCTCGATTTTTTTCTCAAACGTTACGCCATTGGTGAATGCTTTGTTCTTTTGTTATTAGTATACTTGCCAAGCAACTTCAAAATTTATTTAAAGTAGACATTAGTTACATAGTTGCATAATGTTACAGTTTTTACAGAGATAAAAGCCAGTTTAGGCATCAGTGTGTTGCAAACATATTTAATCAATTTTGGTCCAAAATAATTGTCCACAATAATTATTACAAAATACAATTGGAATGACTGACTCAATAATAATTAATTTCATATGTCAGAGCGAAGTAAAATCATTGCTATTTATTTGTTTTTATTCCAAATGCAAGGCCTACTCTTCAAGACCAAATATTTTATATGGCTTTTTAGGATACTTTGGCATATTTTACTCATCGGGTGCAAAAGATAAATAAATTATTAGTTGTTTTACATGAAATAAAAAGAGTTGGGTCTATTCATGATTTTGAGTGGAAAAAATTTTGAATCAAAAGTGTTTAAATGTGTTTGCAACACACTGATACCTAAACTGGCTACTATCTCTGGAAAAACTGCAACATTATGCAACTATGTAACTAATTTCTATCTTAAATAAATTTTGAAGTTACTTGGCAAGTATACTAATAACAAAAGAACAAAACGTTCTCCAGTGGCGTCACGTTTAAGAAAAAAATCGAGAAAAAAAAGAAAAATTAAAAGTTGATGTACTTAACTCAAATTTCACATTTAGATTACTTTTTTAATTTGGAAGAACTTTTCCTTATAAGATTTTGTTGTATCTTTATAAATTAAGGTACTTTACTCTTGACGCGATTTCGGAAAAATTACATTTGCGCCCGCACTAAAAGCAGAAGGGAAAATTTGAAATACTCATTTACTGTTTTAGGGCAAGCACCAACTTTTATCAAGAATAAAATTTTCTGAGAAACCAATAATAAAAGAGTTTCCCATATGTTGCATACTTTTTTGGACACACTGTATACAATACGTATAAGTAATAACTAGAAATGTTTAAAACAATCTGAGATAAAATATTTCAATTCAACTTTCAATTCAAGACATGCTATATTGTCCAAATAGGCTATTGATTATGTCATATAGAAAGGAACTAAGACGTTCACGGTTTTTTATTGCTGGAATCGATCAGTGGGTTATAAATGAGAAAAAACCGCGGAGTGCTATTAAATTAGAGGGTGGAAATTGAAGATAGGGGTGAAAAACCACCCCTTTTGGTTTTTTCAATATATGTCGTAAACAAACCAAAATTCCGATATATCTCATATGAAACTTTTTGTAGAGAATCAAATTTCCCATCGGAATAGCATTTTTTGAATATTAAAAAAAATAATTTGTTGCCGAAACAGTCGAAACAAACTTGAAAAAAAAAGCGAAAATTTCAATTTTTTGATTTTTTTTTGCTTTTTCGGCAGTATCTTTTTTTTGGGCTTAGATAGGTATAGGGATTGCTTCAGATAAAAAAAAAATATTAAATTTCCTTTAAAATGGTGGGCGGAACATTTTTTTGCGTGAAAATTGACCGAGTTATGGCCATTTGAACCTTGCTGTTTTTTTGGCATTTCATCCCTCTTGTACGATTATTGTTTTTGTTCGCATTTTATTGAAAAAATTACTGTTTTACACAACTAAAACAACAGTTTTCTCTAACCCTAGTTCAGAGACAACGTATTCTTGACAAAATCTCTATTAGAATTCGTTCATTTTAACCTACTGTATCACCTAGGCAAAGCCAGCCAGATCGAACATCTAAACTGCGCGGGAAAACCATATTATTTTGTAAAATCAAGATAGCAAATTGGTCCAGGAGTTCAAATTAGAGATGACTTAAAACCACTAACAAAACCAGACAACTTTCTATCAAACGAAAGCAATAAAAAGAACTTCATTGCATATTTGATTGAAATATTGAAGGGAGTATACATTGATGCAGTTAAGCAGATGAGGACTCAGATTTTCTTATTGTCGAATGCGCAAAAGAGAAAGCATCATTGTTAAAAAATTCTGTTATTGTTGGATAAGATGTGGACCTACCTTCTCATTATTTTATCTCAGTTGCAAAATGATAATGTATATTTTTGGAAACCACACATCGGTAAAGTAGCGTCAAAATTGTTTGATAGAAATAGTTTTAATTTTCCTCATTTGCCGAAGTATCTAGGATTTATTCATGCCTACAGTGGTTGTGATACGACTTCAGCTTTCTATAAAATTAACAAAAACAAAATTATGAATTTTATAACTAAAAACAGTGTACGACTAGAGCCATAGATGGAAATATTCTTACGTGACAATGCAACTGAACAAGATATTACCTCTGCATCGGAATACATTGCAGCTTGTTTGTATGGGGCAAAGACCAACATGAGTATGAGCAACTGCCGGTTTTTAAAGTTTTGTAAGCTGTCTAAAAATGCCAACTTTTCTCTGACGCAATTACCACCAACACGTGATGCTACCAAACAGCATGGCTTGAGGACTTATCGTCAAATGCTGCAGTGGAAAGGAAATATCTTGGACCCTCTGAGTTGGGGTTGGAAAAGGTCCAAGTACCGGTTAATTGCTATTCGCACAACGGCACCTCCAGCGCCAGAGATTTTGCTGAAAAAAGTTGCTTGTGGTAGCACTACAGTTTGCCATGGTAACTGTGGTTGCAGAAAAATGAAAATTACTTGCTCAATTTTTCGTTAAGAATGCATGGGGATTAATTGTGACAGTATACAAGAAACTGATATTGCAGATGACGACATTACTAAAGATATAGTTGATGATATCGATATGCAGTTTGACAATATTGCTGAAATGTAGTAGCACCATTGTTCCAAACATTAATTTGTCGTACTTGTCATGTTTTACTAAATAATAAACGTAAAAAAACTTTTTTAATTGAGTAAAACAGTAATTTTTTCAATAAAATGCGAACAAAAACAATATTCGTATAAGAGGGATGAAATGCCAAAAAAACAGCAAGGTTCAAATGGTCATATCTCGGTCAATTTTCATGCAAAAAAATTGTTCCGCCCACCATTTTAAAGGAAATGTACTCTATTTTTTTATCAGAAGCAACCTCTATACCTATTTAAACCCAAAAAAAAGATACAGGCGAAAGAGCAAAAAAAATCGAAATTTTCGCTTTTTTTTTCAAGTTTATTTAGACTGTTTGGGCACCAAGTTTTTTTTTAATATTCAAAAAAGCCACTCCGATGGGAAATTCGATTCTCTACAAAAAGTTTCATATGAGATATATCGAAATTTTGGTTTGTTTACGACATATATTGAAAAATCCAAAAGGGGTGGCTTTTCACCCCTATCTTCAATTTCCACCCTCTAATTTAATAGCACTCCGCGGTTTTTGCTTCATTTATAACCCATTGGTCGATTCCTGTAATAAAAACCCGTGAACGTCTTAGTTCCTTATTGCCCTGTTTTTTAAGACATAATCAGTAGCCTAAAAATACACAGTATTCATTGGCAAAGCTAAGCTATGGCTATTTAAAAACAGAAAATATCACGATATATGCTCTAGGATAGAGAAAAGACAGGACCAAAAAACACTTATAGTCAAGGAAAAAACAAATATCAAAATACTATTCTACACTATTCGGTATATAATTAGTCAAACATCGGATACACAGAAAACAAACTAAATCATAGTGTAGAAACTATCACAAAAGTACTTCTCTATGCTATAGTATGCCTTGGTAAGCAGAATTTTCTTCACTTGCGTTTTAAATAACTTAAAGGTTGAAACCCTTCGAATTGAAAGTGAGATAGTGTTAAACATTTTCTTACTATTGTAAAAGATAGCATTTCGAGCCAGTGCGGAAGTTGGTATTGGTAAGCTAATTTTAAATGAAGAACATGTATTGGTAGTGCTAATCGATCTGATCATACAACAATAATTTCTATATATCAAACACACAGTTTTCAGAATAAAGATAGAGGGCAATGTTGAAATCCTTTCCCTTACAAAATAAGGTCTGCGTGACTCCCTGTACCCAAGGCCACAAACAATTCTAATGGCGCGCTTCTTCAGGACAAAGAGAGGTCTAAAGAAGTATTCCGCACAGCTCCCTCAGAAACAAACACCATAACGCAGATGGGAGTCCACCAAGGCAAAATAGGCACTTCTAGTCAAAGTTTTATCTAACTGGCTTTTAATATTTCTTAACGCATAACCGTTACCTGCCAGTTTTGAAGATAATAGCCCAGTATGCTGGTCGAACCTTAACCTGGCATCAATACACAAACCCAAGAATTTATTAGCGTGAAGGGACGGAACAGGGTCAGTATCCAGGCTTACACAATTTAGATGACACTTGAAGTACAATATATTGGTCTTGGAAATATTGAACGACAATCGATTGCAATTCGCACCGTCCCCTAACAATGGCCAGATCCCTGTTAATCATACCACTAAGAGTCTGGGCCTCCTCACTAGGCTCAAGAATGGTAGTATCTTCAGCAAAGAATGTACACTGGCCGTTTTCGATTATTAGTGGTAAGTCATTAACGTATAAGAGGAAAAAGTGGGCCAAGAACACACCTTGGGGCACCTCCGCTGAGACACTTAATTCCTCTGAGGAGCTGCCATTAAAGACAACTCTCTGTCATCTGTCAGACAAATAGGACCTAAACCACGCCAGAACACCTAAACCACCACAGAAGCTCTAGGCTTCAAGCTTCATCAGCTGTATTTCGTGCGATACACAATCAAAGGCCTTAGCCAAATCACAAAACACAATGGCAGCCACATCTCCATCGGTGAGCCTCAGGTTAAAGCGTTTCAAGCCTATGAAAAATGGCATCATTGGTACTTTTGGAAGACCGAAATCCAAACTGGGATTTATTTAAAATATTATTAGCTTCCAAAAAGTTAACCATTCTTTGTTTAAGGAGCTTCTCGACAATCTTGGACAAGGTAGGCAGCAGTGGAATAGGCCTGTAGTTAGAAACAACATCTTCACCCTGCTTGAATATAGGAATGACAATGGCTCTCTTCAGCAAATTTGGAAAATTGCCGTTCAAGACCAATCTATTATTGATACATTCGGCCAGTCATGATAGAGAGTGTAGAGGGTAGGTTTAAAAAAATATCCAAAGGTATCTCGTCCCAACCTACAGATCTTTTGTTTTTAATTTGGGTTAAAGTGTTTAGAAGTTCCTCAGCAGTAACAGGAGTAAAGTAAAAGGCATTATTAACTGAGATGCCACGCATAAAAGTCAATGGGTCAGTACCATTAGAAGAGAGGCTCGTGGTAAGTTGAGAGGAAATGGAGCAGTAATAAAAATTTATAATATTAGCTTCCAATTTGGAATTAAGTTTCTTTACCCCGCAGGGAATTAACTATTCGTTATGCATCTCTCCTTGTTGCTTGCACATGCCAGTCTGCAAGTATAATACTTATTCTTAGCCTCTTTTAAAACTTTGCGATAAATATTACGGTAATTGTTAAAGTAGTCAAGAAAAATTATATTATTCAATGAATATTTACGAATAGTATGGAGGCATCTCATATTCGTCCCAGAAACCCTTATGCCGTTCGTAATCCATGGCTTATCTATTTTTGGTTTTAAAGTTAAAATGGGAAATGCGACATTAAACACATGCATATGTTGTTGGTAAAAAGCAAGCATTGGATTGCCTCCACCGCAAAAGCAAGCATGGGCAAATGTAGCAAAGCTTCTCCTACAAAAAACACGGCCACGTCTTCTTCTCGCCTTAAGTTTATTATTATCCTTGAAACGAGACTTACAGAAGACCGCCTCATGCCCAGCTAGACCGGCATTCATCACCACACACGGCACATCATCATCCACATTCGAGCATATATAGTCCAACACAGAGGAAGACCTCTGATTTACTCTTGTAAACGAATTGACATGCATTTTCAGTTCATATGAGTGTAATAAGTTATCACCCTCGACTGCTGTCAGTTTAATTAATATTCAAGTCGCCCTGAATAATGACAGATGCATGAGGAGGAATTGCGCTCAACAAAAGTTCCAACCTGCCAAGAAAGACATCACAACTAGAGCTAGGTGAATGGTAAATACACACAACAAACAAGTTCAAAATGTCAGAAAATATAGCAGAACACTCAAAAGACTTCACTACAAAGATCGTCAAACTTATATATATATATAAATTCGGGTTAAAACTTTCTTCGACGTCTTCCGATCTCCAGTCTCCATTGATCCCTATCCATCCATAAATCCTGTTCTAGGCCTTTCTCTCGGACTTGTTTATCGATACCCTCTCTCCAGCTTTTTCTGGGTCGCCCTCTTTTTCTTCGTCCTTGGGGTGTCCAGTTTAAGATTTGTTTAGGTAATCTGTCCTCATTCATCCTCTGAACGTGTCCATACCATTTGAGTTGTGCAACTTGAATGTCCTCTTCTACTGTATGTTTGACCCCCATAATTTCTTGAATCCTTTCATTTCTGATTCTTTCCAATCTTGACTTTCCAGCAGCGCGTCTCCAGAAGTCCATTTCGGTTGCCCTTAACGCATTTTCTGAGCGTTGTTTCAGTTGCCATACCTCACTGCCGTATGTGACAATGCTTTTAATAATACTGTTGTAGATCCGATGTTTGTTGGCCTTCGATATATTTTTGTCCCACAGTACACTATTCAATAAGCTGATGGCTCTGCGTCACTGGGTTATTCGATCCCTTATTGCTTCATCACTATTGCCGTCTACTGTAATGTACATTCCCAGATACTTATATTTGCTGGTATGCTTTATTCTTTGCTGTGTGTCTTCAAGGACTAGGTCTTGTTGTATCCCGCCTATGCACATATATTCAGTTTTGTTTAAATTAACTTCAAGACCCCATTTGGCATATTCTTCCATTAGCTTTCGGGTCATATACTCTAGATCTTCGTAGTCCTGGGCTAAAACTACTTGGTCGTCGGCAAAACACATAGTGTATAAAGTTGTGTTATTTAGTGGGATACCCATATCTTTGCACTTCCGTTTCCACGCTTTTAACGCTTGTTCCAGGTAGATTTTAAATAGCGTCGGTGAAAGACAGCATCCCTGCTTCAGGCCCTTGTCCACTCTAAACCCTTTTGAAATCGTTTTTTCTATTTTAATTTTGGTTGCGTTGTCCTTATACAGATTTTTTATGGCTTTAATTACGTTGACATTAATATTGGTCCTTTCTAGTGCTTCCCAAAGTTTGCTTTGGGGGATATTATCATAGGCCTTTTTTAGATCAACATATAGTAGGTGTACTTCCTGTTGAAATGATATTTTCTTTTCTATGGTCTGGGTGAGAGAAAAAAGATGATCCACTGTAGACCTTCCCGCTCTAAAGCCCGCCTGCTCTTCCGCTTCCATATCGCTATATTCATTTTCGATTATTTTGACGAGTATTTTTCCGTATATTCGAGCCATCGAACACTGTACTGCTATGCCTCTGTAGTTGTCGCAGTCGTCTCTGCTTCCCTTCTTGTGAATAGTCGACATATACGATGTCTTCCATTCTTCAGGCACTTCCATTCCGTTGACACAGTTTTGAAATATTTTGGTGAGATGCTTAAAGAGTTTGTCCGTCCCGTACTTAAACAATTCCGGCGGTATGTTCCCGGGTCCAGTGGATTTTCCATTTTTTAGAGACATACAGATATTTTTGGTCTTCATTTTGAAAGTGTGGCCTATTTTCTTTAAGAAGCTTACTAAAGTAGTCGTCCCACTTTTCTAAAGTTATTGGTGATATTATGTCCCTTTTGTTGTTTTGCCTTAGCGCTTTCAGCATTCTCCAGCTCTCGGAGCTTCTAGTACCTGCTATGTAGGTATTTAATCTCAAACAGTTTCTTTCCCATGCGTCGTTTTTCTTTTGGCAGATTAATCTACGGACCTTCGGTTGAGCTTCTTTATAGTGTGTTTTATCTTGGTTTGTTTGAGAGTTAAGGAACTTATGGTAGGCCTTTCTTTTCACTTCTATTTGTGTCTCAACCTCTTGGTCCCACCAATATGGTATTTTCCGTTTATCTGGCTCGTATAACCCTAAGGCTTCCTTTGCTGCAGCATGGATACATTTCTTTATATATTGGTAGTGATGCTCATTGTCTTCAAAGTGTTCTTGATCTAACTTTTCATTTAATCGTGTTTGATACAATAGCCTGACGCTTTCGTAGTTTAAGCTTGTTAGGTTGTACCTGATTTGGGTTATCTCTTCTGGTTTTTCTCTTTCTGGGCTTTCTTCGACTGTGCCTGACCTCCACGGGAAAAAGATCTTAGATCCGAGAAAATAATGGCCACTACCGCAAGTCGGTCCTCTGTATACTCGAACATCTTGTACTTTTAAGTTGGTTTTTTGTCCCATTAGTACGTAGTCAAACTTATATATGCTCTCAAATCTAAGCAGGTCAAGAGCGGAACCATGCAACAGGGTCATGGTACCACCATGCAAAGAATCAACTCTGCAAAACTTACTCATCACCACATAGTTCAAAGCATGAGCAGGTTCATCAGTCCTCAACCAGTGTTCAGTAAGTAGCAATAGCGAAGGGTAACCCAATTTCTCCAGAAAAACTTCCAATTCGCTAGATTTTTGTCTTATGGATCGGACATTTAGCAAAAGTGTAGTCAATCTGAAGTAGCCACACCTAAAAAAGTAGCACCATCTGAGTCAGAGCCCGCGTCAGACGATGCAACATCCACCAAAATCCTCCAAGCCATCCAAACTATCATGGTTCAAGGCTTGCCCCGCTGTATGGTGCAGACCATCGTGACCATCATTACTTGTGTTTTTTCCAGAAGAGCGATCAATGTGAATAAAATTAGAAGAATTGGATTTTGGAGCTTCAATAATTCCCAGTAATGATTCTGAAATTCTAAAGTAAATCTGTCGACAAATTCCAAAATCTATAAAGTTACATAACAGAATTAAAAAAGGGAACATTATAAGAAGGCTTAACATTTTTAGTTGAAATACTACCCATGATACGGCAGGATAAAAATATTACATTAATATGTAGGCAGGTTTCAGTTTATGGTTAATGTGTCTAACGTTAGGATACTTTCCTGCTGCAAGATCGTTTGATCCACACACCACGACTATCAAGTCATTATCTGTAAAATCCTTAGCCAGGCCACCAAGACACTCAAGTATCTCATTGTAAGGTGCATTTGGTTTAATGATAGAAAGAATACGTACATGTGCTTCCAAGTGCACGTCGCAAAGGTTGGTCCAGTTTTTTAACTGTCTGGTCTCTAAGTAAAAGTATCTTTCTGACTTTCGGCTTCTCCATGGGTTTATCCAATGCCATGGTACTCCTCAGAGAATAAACTCCATCAGGTTCTAACGGTAGAAAACCCTGGTAGACCGCATTCAGAGAGTGGTGACCAGCTTGCGACCTAAGAACAATCAATTCGGTAGAATATTAAGCGATCTCCACCTCCAGAACTCTAATAGAATTTACCATGCTCTTATTAATTGCACCAAGTTTCTCCAGATCTTTTTGCAATTCGGACATCTTTTCCTTGTGTGATTGAAGATTTTGTTAAAGAACGGCCTTATCGTGATGTGATTAAGTCCCTTAATGAGATTATTTAGACAGACAACTTCACCACTTTTCCTGATTAATTGATCTACTATTTGTCTTTCTGACTCAAAAATATCATCTTGAAACTCCTGAGTTTTTTCCTTCGGGAAAGTTCTTGGTCTAGGTCCAGTATAGTGTTATCTTTGTCAGATATTATTATATCAAGTTCGTCCTTGTTCTCGGTAAGTTCATTCTGAGCAAATGATTATCTCGCTGTATTTTATCCAGTTCATAAGCTAGAGGATTGGGCCGATCGTCCGTTTCAAACGTCCTCTTACATTCGTGAGAGCGTGGTTTTTAAAATCCCTTTCCAAACAACGGGATGAAAGATATTTGTGCAAGTCACGCAGCAATAGTAGATGTATGCTTTGTTTGTGCAGCACTTGAATTTGAATTTCGTGTTCATCGTTGTTTGTTGACCACATCCAATTTACTCAAAACAACATTGTGACCTACCGGCTCCAATATCCTGGTTTTGTTTTATTTTAAAGTGTTTGTTATATTCCTCAAATAGAAAAATCTAACCAAACTAACTCAAAGCAGCTAAAAATTTTAATATAAGGAGATTGGCTGCGTTGGGTTTGTTTGGGTTGTTTTTCCTCATTAAGAAATATGAAAAACACTTAAAAATAAAACATCATATTTTTATACGAGGATTTATAATAATCCCAGCTAGATGAGGTCACTTATATGATATGATGTAACAAGAACGTAACATAAATACTGGAACCGAGAGGGTAGTCACAGCATTAAAATTCATTATGTATATGTATAAAATAGTCATAGATTATACATCATACAAGGCCTGAACATACCTATTCACTAGCTGCAACTGCAATTGCAGACAGTGGAGAGTACGATCGATTGTATCTGCTAATACAACGAACTATTCACCTTTTATTGACTGGTAGCACCCTTTTTCCTTTTGTGCGTTCTATGTAAGTCGCTAATAGTGTGGCTATACATAGTTCAGGTTGATTAGTAAAATAAGGTAATATCAAATTAGGTTGAAGCCTGTTTAAGTCACTTGCTTTTATTTTATCCGGGAATCTGATTTTAATTATGTATTCATATTTAAAAATATTATCTATTTTTACTTCCGGGTTGTCCGTGATTTGTGTGGCGTTATTAGTATTAAGAGTGTTACTAGCTTTAAAGTTAGATTTGTAGATTTAACTATTCGTGAGGGTACATGCTCTTTAAGCGCTGTAGAACTGGGTAGGAATCCCAAGTAATTGAGTATTTTGGTTTTGGGGGTCTTATGTTAAATGTTCCATTGAGAAACCTTTTTATAACCGCTTCGTCTTTTGTTTAATATTCAATATTGGCGAAAGTGCAGATTTGTGTGAGTTCATGGTAGAGTAGGATGGCTCCGAAGACAATTGAATGTTTAGGAGCTCAAGAATAAGTTTACGGTTTTGTTATATATTTGTTGGCGCTTAGAAAAACAGAAATTCCCCTATTTATTGTAAGTATTTCCGTATTATTTGAGGGCGCTATCTATCAATGAAGAAATAATCACTTTTATCGCTTCATTAGGTACGCTTTGTTATAGAAAGTCTTTCCTGATAATGAGGAAGTTTCATCAATTATTTTTTTTATTATTATTGCTGATTTCGATAGCCCATGAAAAATAAGTGAACACGTGTTTTTTCTTTTCTCCATAAGCCGAAAAATGAGGCAGATACAACGTCTTGAGATGTGCTTATGACGTCATAATACACATGAATTGTTACGTCACACCATGCATAGTATATCTATATATACAAAACTAAAAACTGGTATCGCTCTTGCAATATTCATCTTTAGTGGAAATAAAAAAATACGTATCGATTTCTTTTTCACTGTTCTATAGTTTGCAATAAAAAATGATCAGTTTAATTTCTCAGGAGACTTCCTAATTTCCCTACAGCCAGGGAAATTTTCTTCCACAATGGTTGTTTCTCTCTGCAAGGAGATGTGAGTAAGTATTTTCAGGGTAAAAGATAATAAACTGTTCTGCCAGTAGGTCCCTTTTCTCTTGTATAAACCCCAAAAATGAGCATTGTTGTGCGGGAATATCTACGCGTTTTTCGGAATTTATATAAAACCTAAATCTTGTAATGTTTGTGTAATTTTATTTATACTTTTAAGCAATTCTCTTTTGAATTACCAATAACTAGCCAATCGTCTAAGTAAAGTTCAGTTTTTATACCCTTTAATTTTACATATCTTACAACGGAGTTTTATCCACAATACCGAAACAGAATTATTGCACTCGACGCGCGTTTCGCTAACCATTTTAGCATCATCAGGAGATGATTAAAACTAAATTTAAAACTCTACCTAACTCGCTTTTATACTAAATGTTTGCTTAATCAAGCGGAACCAAAGGAACCAATCCTGGAATTCCACTAGTCACGCTTGATCAACCAATACAATGGACTATACGGAATAGGCCCTCTATCTCTATTTAAACTATTCTTACATTTAATAATTCCCATACTTTCATATGCGTCTAATAATCTCCTATCAGTTATATTATGAATTAATTTTAAATTTTTAATTGCTATTCTATGATTGTTATCAAAAGCATGCTCGGCAACACTTGATTTTTCTGTTCTACCATACTTTAAATGAGCTATGTGTTCCTCGAATCTCGTTTGTAAAGATCTTCTCGTTTGCCCAACATATTTTTGGTTACAATCCATGCATCCAATTTCATATATTCCACTTCTTTCTAATATTTCAATTTTGTCCTTTGGACCACCTAATAATTTCTTAATGTTGAACTGAGTTTGGTATACTAATTTTAAACCTACTTCCTTAAAGACTTTTTGAAGTCCTCTAGTATACTGAGGATTATATGGTATCGAGACATATTTTGTATTTTCATCCTGGTTGACGAAAGAAGTGGAATCACGAATGGTCTTCCTAAACAAATGCCTATTAATTAGTCTATTTATTAAGTTAGTGTTGAAACCATTAACTTTCGCTATATTCTCAATTGTCTCCTTTTCATTGTTAAATCTTTCTCTGCTGAGAGGAAAGTTAACCATACGGTGTACCAAAAAATGTAAGCTGGCCAATTTGTGTTGGTCGCAGTGGAAGGAGTCATTAGGAATATATCGGTTAGTGGCAGTACTTTTTCTATAAATATCAAATTCTAGTGTGTTATTATCGTTCCTAATCACTAAAGTATCCAAAAATGGAAGTTTGCCATTGTTCTCGACTTCATAAGTAAATTTAATTGTGGCGAAACGGTTATTTAGTTTGGTTACAAAATCTTCGATATTAGCGGTTTTTGTGTCGAAAATCGCGAAAATGTCATCCACATACCTGTACCATACCCTTGGAAAATATTCGAACTCCTGACTGATTTCATTTTCAAATTTACTCATGAAAAGGTTAGCTAAGAACGGCGATAAACAGTTGCCCATTGCCGTGCCTTCAAGTTGTTGATAATAGTTATTTTTATATTGAAAATAATTTTGATCCATGCAAAGTTTGGTTAAAGTTAAATATTCTTGTTTGATTTCGTTATCAAAACTGTTCATCTCAAGTAGTTCACCAAGGTATTGCAAGGTCTGTGGGATTGGTACACTAGGGAACAAT
>MU182224.1:345756-361894 GCA_016904865.1 Pissodes strobi
TAGGTAGAGTTTTAAATTTAGTTTTAATCATCTCCTGATGATGCTAACATGGTTAGCGAAACGCGCGTCGAGTGCAATAATTCTGTTTCGGTATTGTGGATAAAACTCCGTTTTAGTGCATGTTGCCGAAGGTTCCAAATCCCAACATAACTGGTTTCAGTTTTGTGAAAAGATATGGAGCTGTACATAAACCAAATGAAACACAATTAAATTGGTATAGTACGTTGCAAAAAACGAATCTTAACAACTTTTTTGACTACTGTGCGTAGGGATAAGGAAATATGCATCTTTAAGATCAGTTTTCCCCAAGAAGGCTTATTTTGAAATTAAATTTTTTGCCGTCCTATTTAGTCTTCTACTTTGCTAACCGGAGTGATGTCCTATTGAAAGGGATTTTATAATCCTATAGCCACTCTATTATTGAACTGTTTACCTTTAATTTCTGCCAATTTTGAACCTATAATAATTCTAGTTCAGACGGTTGGCTAATTAAATTATTGAAAGCGAGGGCTAAGGCACTAATCCCACGGACTATAGTTGTTTCTGTAATTGATACAGTAGTTGTCTTGGCAGGATTTAGTACTCTCTTCGAGATTTAATTTTAATGGTCTGAGGACATTGCAGTTGGCAGCTGGGGGATACTTCTCTATCATACTGTTTTTTTTTATCTTTTAGTCCTTTTAATAAGTAATTGTCCCATCTAAAAACTATCTGAGTATGTATTTCTGGCCTCGCAGGTACGATTTCGTCTGTTTTTTTTTTATTAACAAAGCTAGGTGGTCGTTACTTTGTTCAGGAACATCTGATGCTTCTGATGTTGGTAAGTCTTGATTCGGATAAGTTATTTCCTCAGCTAGCGTGAGAGGACCTTCTGATGCATCTGCAAATGCAAAATAATTTCCTTGGTTTTGCTACTTATGATATCGATTGCATCTGCAAATGCAACGATCTATTAGCCTATTTACAGCATCTGCAAATGCTGCAATATCTGTTTTTGAATAGAAAAATAGGTTCATGAATATGTTCACTACCTACAACTGCAATTGCAGGCAGTGGGTACGATCGATTGTATCTGCTAATACAACGAGCTATTCACCTTTTTGCTTGCTGCTTAACCCTGGTTATGCTTTCGACTGCATCTACAAATGCAACGATTTTTTAGCATATTTACAGTATTTGCAAATACTGTAATTTCTGTTTTGAATAGAAACCAAGAGTGTAATAATTCGCTACCTCCAATGCAATGATTTTATGTAAGAGGGTTGCAATAGTATGGTGGTTATTTGTTTTTGGAGGTTATTTGTTTTTGTATCTGCAAATACATAGCACTATACCGTTTTATTTTTGTCAGTACATATATCTTTTACATCGGCAAATGTAGGGATATAGTGTGCCTCTAACTACTTTTACCTACTGGGGTGGAGGCTGTTGGGGGCCCTTCACATCTGCAAATGTGAAGGCCAATTTTAGTTAAAGTTATTCGCATCTGCAAATGCGAATTTGTAAATAGGTATTATTATTATTTATTAACATCTTCTGCAAGCAATGTTTACTCCAATTTTTTCCCTCACCGGTCGGCTCATATTATCAACACGAATTGTTTAAAAATAATGCGTTCCGGTATTACATCGCTTCGACAAAGCCGAACGATAACATTCCGATAAATTTACGACGAGCTGTTTTTATATATTCAAGATAACCAGGTATTTATGTATATTTGAAATTTTGGCATATAATCTTATATGGACTCACCCCCTGATTCGCTTCTTCCGATGAATATTGCCCCCTTTTTTCGCCTTCTTTGCGAGCAAGACATATCACCAACACATTCACTATACTAGAAAAACGATTTCTAGGCATTTTTCTTGTTAAAACCAAAAGAAAGATCCGATTTACGGATTCTTCCTTCTCACCGATCGGTACAAAATTGTAATGACGCATCAAGGCGATGAGCTCGAGCGACTAGCCAGGGTCGGCTGAATCACCATGTTTTTAGATAACTTCTTTAAAAATTGTACCGTTTGGGAAAAAGTTGTATACTACAAAGTGTAATGAGGGACGGCGGAGATGCGAAGGATAATGTATATTTTTGGTGCAAAATAGTTAAAGAATCTCATATTAGCATTGGGCATTTGAATATGTTGATTAATTCTATTTCTTGTTTGTTAGCTATGATTAACATACCTTTTAGGCTCCTCATTTCTATACATAAAGATGCTGGCCTCCAAAATATAAACCGATCTTATGTCAAAGACTTCTTTTGAGTATAACAAGCTTGTGGGATAAAGTCTATTTTTTCTATAGATAACTTTTAATATGTAGTTTTGCACAACACTCAATGGGTGTAAAGCACTTTTATACAAACCACCCCACATAACAATACCATATCTCAACAATGACTCTACGAGAGACCTATATACAGATTGGTCGGGATACACAAATTCTTTTATTATTGCTTAAAACCATAAAGAAGGGTGTGGTATTTTAATTAACCACTTTTAATGAACAGTATAACATAGGGTGGTGAGAGAAATTGAAACATGTATTGGGTATTGATATAATTTAATAATGCAGGTGTAAATTGCATTTAAATATAATGGAGATAAATCAACAGTGTTTTTTATGTTAAATAGAAAATATATATGTACAATTCTTAGACTAAAACTTTCAATCACTCATCATTCGTTCAAGTATAAAACTAAAATTACAAATGCTTTCTTAAAATTAAAAATGTCTACTGAAGAGTCTTGATTGTTTGATTTAAAAATTAGTTTTTATCCTTCTTATTTTTATACTTAGTTCTCCAACTTAGCAACTTTCACACAGCATACCTTTCCACTTTGACTGCTTTACCTGCCTTGCTTTACAGGAATTCGACCAGGAATGTCAGTCTGCCTTCCGCCATTTTATCTTCCAATTTCCAACGGGAACGGGGATGCTAACGTTTCTAACTTCAAAGAATTGCTTTAAAAAAGCTCAAAAGGAGGTCTTTGTCCAACCTTGGACAAAGATAACTGAGGTGCACGAAATATTCTCTAATATTTGTGCATACAAGAGAAATTGGCCCAAAAAGGAATTTGACCTTTGGCCGGAGAGCAGCACGTTTTACTGCTATTTAAGCGAACGTCTTAACTGAACTGCACTATGATCTTTCGGGAGGGACCATGACGCGGGAAAACTCGGCGTCGGTTTTTATCTGAGAAGGGGAAAACATCTTCTTTCTTTCTTTGACAGGCTATTTTCACACTGCTGATTTGAGACACAAATATATTGAATTGAATACGATTAAGAACGATTTCCTTTCCGAGTGAAAGTTGGCTATATTGTAATCTCTTATATTGACAGCACTGCTGTACAGGTTCGAATTAAGGGATCGTCCGTCTAGGGTTGGACTAAGGGGCATTAAAGAACTTGACATTTGCTGATTTAAATGTACAAATTGGGTTGTACCCGGGGTGAAATCAATTTATTTTGTGTTTAATTACGGCTCATTCATTCTACATACATACAGGGTGTTCTCACCAAACTACATGTGAAAAACGATAGTTTATACACGTGTTGGGGTGTTTCCCCAACGCAGATATTAACAAGTTTTTGCTCAAAATATTTCTTAATGCATAAAATTTAAACAGTAGTTTTCTAATCGCCGATGTCAATTTAAGAACATGTTGGTTCCATTTCAAATGTCTGTCAATAACGACACCCAAATACCGAGTTTGTGAGACTCTATTAATCGATCTTTTAAACACTTTTCAAAAATTTTAGCAAAGTTATTTATTAAATTTATGGGCCGATAATTATTCACCCTTGTCTTAACATCTGATTTGTTATAGGTGCTACTACTGATATTTTAAACTGATCAGGAACAGTGCCACTTCCAAATATCAAATTAACTATATGAACCAGCCGGTCAAGCAGTAATATATGATTATCTTTTATCAGTTTTGAGGATATTCTGTCAACTATTGATCTTTTCAATGATTTCGTTTTTATTTTCAGCATATCTATTCCTACATTAATAAAAAAGTCATTACAAAAATATGCCATATCCTTTAAATTTGCGAATGCAGTCTCATTATTCAATATGGGCGGAGGTATGTTTGTTTTGTCTTGAGAATTATTTGTTGCTTCTGATATTAATTTATACACTTTTTTGAGGTCAATTTAATTTTTATAATATTCATGTTTACACGTTTCAATGATTTTTTTTAGGTTATTCCTATAGATTTTAAATGCTTGATTATCATCCTCATTAAAATTTCGCAACAATTTTTTTTTATTTCATCTCTTTTTTATGCTTAGAATTAAACCGTTTGTAATCCAAGGTTGCCGCTTTTTAAACTGTTTATAATTAATTTTTTTTATACTCGTGGCCTGTTGGAGCAATATATAAATTTTTTTGTAAAATTCATCTGTTGCTTTGACTACATTCGAAATTGCCAACACTGAGTCCCAGCTTTCTTTTTGGATTAAAGTATTAAAACGTTTTTCGTTTAACGTTTCAATTCTTTTTCTTATTGGCAAATTGCTTGTATTTTTACTGTGATCACATAGTTTACTAACACTCAACACAACAGGATCATGATGAGTAAGGTCTAACTTTAATATGTATGAATTGAAGGCAAGCTTATTTTTGCTTACGTTAGTTCTCAAAAAGATATGGTCAATGCAGGATTTTTCCCTGGTTGGAGCATTAATGCATGATAAAAAACCCAAGTGATTTAAGATAGTCAAATATGAATTTACCGTATGGTCGCTCCCATCTAAAATATCTATATTAATGTCATCCAGAAATAAGTCGATATTACCCCTTTTAGTCTCTGTTAAGTATACTTCAATATCATCTAAGAATGTCATTCGATTTGTGCTAGGTACTCTGTATAAGCATACACTATATTGAAAGAAAAATTGTTCTTCTTTAATAAAATACTACTTACGGTTACATCACAACCATGCAGCAGTGTATGTTGTATTTCATAAATTAGAGATGACTTAACAAAAATGATCATTCCATCATTCTTATTGTGCTTAGCACCGTTAAAGGACATATTATACCCCTTTAAGTTATATTGACCATCATAGCTATCAAAGGTTTCACTGAATACAATAAAGTCACAATGTTGAAGATTGTTTGTTTCAAAAACAATTAGAAACTCATTAAAATTATTATGAATGCTTCTTATGTTAAAATGTATAATATTTAATAGTTTATTATTTACATTTACTTTAGTTTATACATCATTTGCCCATATTATTTCCTGAGATATATCAATTTCCGGTAACTCTAGATCTTGAAAAATTCCCAGTTGTGGTATTTCATCAGCCATTTTCAGCACCATAGTTTATCTTAGATCGAAGGATACTCAGGACATATTGGTGAGATGGGCAGTTTGCATCGCTCTTTGTGTGCAAAGTGTCGTGATTTTGTTTATATTTTTCATTGGCTATGATGCAGTTCTTGCATTTTTTGTTTAATTTTGGGCACTCACCTGAATGATGCTCTCCAGAACAGTATTCACAAACGACGGTATTTGAGCATGAATCCATTTTCTGGTAGTATTGCTGGCAGTTAAAACATCTTGTCGCACTTAAGTCTTCAACCACACTGTATCGCTGCCAACTAATACATATTTTCTTCTCCAACATCAGTCTGCGAAATACCCCCGGAGAATATTCGCCAAACACAGTATACATAGCCGCCGGATTTTTTGATCTTCTTATGTAAGTAAGTTTTATGTCATCTGTCTCGTTTATGAAGCTGTTCTGCTCCTTGACAGCTTTCATAATGCGCTCTTCGTTGAGATCACTTTTAAATCCGAGTATCTTGAATCGAGGATTTCTCATTTGAGTTACTAATACATCGTAGTCTTTCAATTTAATTTCTGCTTCTTTCTTTAAAGTGTGAATATCAGATTGATTAACGCACTTAATAAGCATACCTCCATTTTTGTATTTCTCGCACTCTTAATAGCTAACTTCAGTTCTGAAGGCTTTATACATTGCTTCACATCCAAGTTGGTTTTGTTAGTGCCTTGGTGCTGTTTGGGCTTTATTATGATAGTCGGTACATTGTTGATAGGAGTTTTGGGAATAGTTTCCATGTTCTGTTGTAAGACTCTGCTATATGAGGATTGCAGACAATCTGAATGGCTTTTTCCTAAATCACTTATTTTCTGCCGCAACATTTCTATTATTTCTTCCTTGGCTGCAATCATTTTTATTTTGTCTTCAGTTGTTCCTTTTAGAAGATTATGTGTCTCAAAAATTTCACATTTATTACAGTGAAATTTCATTGTTTTTCTTTCAATTCCATTACTTTCACCTCTGAAACAGTTAGTTGAGAGCACTGCTTACAAATTCCGCGTTTACATACATCGCAGGGGAAAGTCGGGTTCCTATTCCCCCCATCTCTCCACATACATCGCATTCCATTTCAGCCGATTAAAAATTAAATTATAATATAATAAAATTGTGCTAAATGCAGTACATTTTTTTTCCCTCGATGACCCTGCTTCACTATTTGGCCCGGCGCTGCTAGGCTTTACCGATGCGAACTCAGCGGAATTTGATAAATATGTGGTTTTTGTTCGTTGCTATTTTTGTCACTTTATTGGTTTTGATTAGTTCTTCACAATTTTACCGGCGCTTCTGATTCCGATTACCAATATATTATAGAACTTTGATAAAGAAGATCCGCACGAACCTAATGATATCAGACACTAATAATTTATTGCGTTTCTTCACAAAGAAAACTTTAAAATATTCGGGAGACATATTGCGAAACACGATCTCGACACTCGCCTAGAATACTTCTTTTGCTTTAGTTTTTAGGATCTTTTCTCTTTTGTTTGATGTAATTTCAGTCGATCTATATATGTTATAATATGTGGGTAATTTGAAATGAAGATAATTATTATTGTTTTATAATCTTGTTATCTTATATGCTTTCCTTCACTTGCAGGTATTACTGTGGTTAGTTGCCCCAGCAGAATTAACAGTTTTCCATCCTCACTTTGTCAATGAACTAACAACAGGTAGGGATTCATCCAACAGTAAAAAATCTGCAGAAATTAGGAGACAAGAAATTTTATCATATTCTATTAACACCTTGTTAAATCTCATTATCGAAGATACAAAGTTTTGGCTATCAACAGGGTCTTTAGCTATTGAGATGGTGGCAATAATAAAAGCTGGTAAGTATTTAAGAGCTTACCTACCCACCAATATGAATGGAAATGTCCTAATATATATAATCTTGTAGTAATTGTATTTTAAGTTTATATTTTTTAATATCAAATTTTTACATATTCTTGATTTTACTTGAAACAATGAAATATGATAGATGTTTTAAACTAGGTAATTACTGGTAATCAATAATTTTACAAAATATCTGTGGATGTTTATCCAGGAACAAAAATAAATATTTAAAAGTGTTTCTTAATTACTTTCACGTAAGTAAGTGGCAGATAAGAAAACTGTGATATATTTCCAAGCATGAAACAATACAGTTAAAATAATATGTAGAAAATTTCATTATCTTTTAAGGTACCGGTAATGTTCTGAAAGAAGCACTTTCCAAGATAGTAGAGACTATTACTGTCATAGATTGGAAAATTCCAGATGGCGATAATGAAATATCAGGCATAGAACATGCTGGGATTCACATGACTTTAAAAAAATTGGCGCAACATGACAAAGTCGCCTTGGAGAAGGGACAAGCAACCTTTGGTTCTAGCTTAATAAACGGACTGACAAATGACGTCGTGAGTATTTCGATCTGTTTTATATAAGCGAATCTAATGGCATATTTAAAAGGTTCACAAAGATCTTTGCAAATGGATAATTTACTTCAAATTACTTAATTCATTTTATGATCTTAGAACTAATTCATTCTGTAAAAACGTTAAGTAAGGGTCTCCTAAAGGTATTCTTTTTAAATTTGCAGTTGAAAAGTTGGCTGAAAATTAACCGTGGCTGCTTCCTTTTGGTTGCAGTTTTAGAAAATAGTGAAGACACTGTAAAGGAAGAACTGAAAAGAATTTTAAAGGCTCAGTTAAAATTTCTAAAGTCTCAAACATCATCTGGTGCAAAAATATTACTTAAGAAAATGTAGATTTTAAGTGTATGTTATGAAATAAACATCATTGTTAATAGAAATATAGTTTTTTTCTAAGTTGTATTCTGCTACCCCAGGAGTGGCCTGTTTACTTTTAACTGGTATGTTGTGAATTGACAGAAATGCAGTAATTGCAGTAATTAATTATTAAACTTCATTATTTCAAGGGTAATTAGTTGACAGTTTTAGAAATATTAGACATATGAATACTTTAGAGCCGATGACTTTGTTTACGTTTCTAAAGATGATTTTTTCTTGTCAAATAACTTGGACTATTTCGCTCATGCATGCGCAAAGGAAAAGTCTCAAAACGTGCATTTTGGGTTAAGTAGTAGGGTAAACGAGTCGTTGCATAAAAAGCTATTTGTATGCTGAAAGAGGTAAGTTAATATGTATCCCTTTGCCCATTTTTTGGTGTAGTATGATATGAGGCAAGTCACTTCGTCCAAAGGCAGCTATCTTAAGTTATCTCAACTAACTTGGCAATTATTTAGTGCATTCGGAGTTAACGCGAGTTGTCTCCTGATACACTAATATTTCCTGCAGTTTGAAGTTATATCTGTTTATTTTTGTTCGCAGTCAGAGCACGTGCGTTTTAGATCTTAAGGCTTAGTATTTTGGTATTTTTAGGATAATAATTATTCTTTAAAATATAGAAGCAGTATTAGATATTCTGTGCGTAACTGTGTCTATAGTGTTTGTGAGCCACGTCAGCAACTTTTTATAATAATGTCACGACTAGCAACCATCTGAATGTTTTTGTGCTACCCTATAGAACTTCCCTTGCCGCGCCCCGCGTCTATGTATGAGTTATCGCTGGCCGGCCGCGAAGATTCAGGAACGCGGAGTACGCGCTGGAATTATCTCGATGCCCGGGTCGAGAATCATATAGAGTGGCCTGACTTATTCCCGAGTATTCGTGATAGATTTGAGATTGTATATAAGGAGCAGAACTAAGGCGAACAGTCAGTTGGTTAATCATTGAGTGTTGAATTGTAAAGAAATATTAATTGTAAAGTTATAAGAGTAGTTTAGTGTGTTCAATTGTATACAGTTGTAGAGAATAAAGAGACTATTATTAGTTTAAAATAGTAAAAGTTGTAATTTCATTCAGAACCCACGTGAAAAACGTAATATTTGGTGTCAGAAGCTGGATTGTGAGGGTACCGAACTAGTGAAGTATTTTTCGAGGAAAGAAGAGGGCACAAAATATTTTCTTTTTACGTATATGGGGTACAAGTACGTCAACGAGACCGTTTTGATTGGTGGATTCTGTGGAAATTTTATAACATTCTATGGTCAATACAAAGCAAAAAACGGCAGAAATGAAGCAAATAAATAAAATGTTGACCGATTTCATGGAAAATCGAAATGCTGAGAGACAAATAGAACAGGACCGGCGTCACAAAATTTTACAAGACCAAGAAAATAAACGGCAAGCAGAACTAGACAAGCTTCAGAAAAATTTACAAGATCATGAAGAGAAAGAGCAAGCGGATCGGGAAGAGGATGCACATACAAGGCAACCAGAGCAGGACCAGCTTCAGAAATGGATGCTTGATGTAATTGTAGGCGAGCAAGGAAAATTACAGAAAATATTGGACGGGCAAAATGAGAAATTTGAAAAAGAAGTAAACAATATACAAAAAGAAGTTGGGATTGTACAAAAAGAAGTGGGAAATGTACAAAAAGAAGTTTGAAATGTACAAAAAGAAGTGGGAGACGTACAGCAAGAAATGAAAAATCTACAAGCAGAAGTTATGCCAGACTAAAACATCAAGTATCTATACTCTATTTCGAAATGGTGCGGAGTAATAAAACCTACTTATAAATGCAAAACGCTAACAGAGTGGTCAAATAAATTTTTGTGATTTCTAAATATTTAGCCACAGCTGTTATAGCCTGCTGTATTATATTTTAATCATTCCACCCTGTTTTGTATGGCAATCCCGCTGCAAACAATAGGCTTTATTAGCAAAGGGGCCATTTTCTACCTGCAGTAGCGTACGTTTGGGTATTTAATTTAAAATACCTGTTTTACCTAAGTACTTTTATTTATTCACTTATTTATGTATATTCAAAAACAGTTAGCATTACTGTAACATTTTATCACATATAATATTTATATAATAAGGTATAAGAATTGCGATTTTGTGTAAACAGTTATATAGAGAACTATGGTATATCATTTTCGTCGTCAGAAAAATCCGTCGAATCTTCGTCATGTTCCAAGGATATAATTAAAGGCTCTACAATTAGGTCAATTAAATGGTCTCGTTTCCACATTTTCTCTTCTTCTTTCATAACATGCTCAATACACTTACGCCATTTTTCAGAATCGACATTTTTTAAAGATTCCTCAAAGATAATTTTAACATCTTTCATTTTAAACGTCGTGTTTCTCCTTGCTACATAACTTTTTACTTGGGCCCAAACAAGTTCAATGGGATTTAATTCGCAATGATACGGAGGCAGACAAAGAATAGTAATATTAATAGTTTCTGTGCAATTTTGTCAACTACATACTCGGTGAAACGAGCTTTATTTGAGGACACTATGGACAACAGTTCCTTTTTCACCATACTTTCATCAAATGGTATGTCATTCTGTCTAAACCACTGAATAATATCCGCTTTTCTCCATGAATTAGTTGGTATTCTGTCAACTTTTCTGGAATGATAACTCGCATTGTCCATCACTATCACAGAATTAGGTGGAATGAGATCTAACATTTGTTCAAAATATTCTTCGAACACATCGCCATTCATGTCTTCATGGTAATCGCCAGAATGATTTGACTCAAACATTAACAAACCGCCTTCAACAAAACCATCAACACTTCCAAGATGTGTAATAATCAGTCGCTTTCCTTTCCCAGATGGTGGTTTTAGTCCGGTGGACCAGCCTTCTAAGAATGCTTGACGAAAACTTGAAATATTTTTGTCTTGCAAAAATCTTCCCAACCGTATATCCTTCATTAAGCCATGTTTCGTCCAGATAATAAATCTTTCTATTCTCACTTCGAAACTGCTTTATCTGTCTTAAGTAATGTCTCCTCCAGCAAATAATTTCATCTTTTTCGATTAGGAGCGATTTTCTGCTTTGTTTTTCCCAGCTGAAATTCATTTGTTTTAAAGTTGTCCACAATTTCTTCCTGCTTATCGTTGGAGACATATTTTGGTCTTGCTTCAAGGCTCCTAAAATTTTGTCGATGGTTGGTATTTCCTTATTAAAATAAAAGGAATGTACTGTTCTTCTAATTATAAGTTTGTAGTCTTCATCGATAGGCACCGTCTTTCTTCCTGAAGATGGTATAGGTGGTTTTACAGCTCCACTTTTTCGTTCACACCTTAATTTATATATCGACGTTTTTGAAACACCCGTCATTTGCGAACACATTTCCACCACAGTATCAACGCTATACAGAGGATTTTGATGTTTGAGGGCGTCATATACATTAAGAATAATATTCTTTCGTTAACAGAAAATGGACATTTGCTCGCTCGTTTCACTGGAGAGAAAACTGAATTAGCCATTTTAATTGAAACTATGAAATGAAACAAACACACTGTGTCTTCTTCGGAAGAACAAATATAACTGAAAAATTACAATTACTTAAACTTTAGGGTATGCATACAAAAAATCGTCAAATTTGAATGTTTACAATAGTAATAAAAAAACCTAAGTGTGATAAATATAATGCTGGGAAAGTCCGAGTATTAGGACAGGTAAACGTTTAAAATATGTACGTATATGTAGGTAATTATGTACGCCTATGTATCAGCCATCAGAAAATGATTTATTACTTCGCATCATTTCGAAATAGAGTATAGCGAGAAGGGCATTCGCCTCAGGGCAAAACATCAAACCTCCAACGTATGACGGTCAAATATCGTGGACGATGTACAGAAGGCAATTTGAAGCCGCTGCTGTTGCCAACAGTTGGAATAACGAAGAAATGGCTACATCACTAGTGGTTGCGCTTCGTGGATTTGCCCTGGAACTATTACAGACTATTCCCATCAGCCAACAGGGGAAATATGACATACTTGCAGCTGCCCTAGAGAGGCGATTTAAAGACCAACATAGAAGACAACTGTATCAGGCACAAGTTAATCCCGACATCAGAAGCCTGGTGAAAACCTGCAAGACTTTGAGGCACACATTAAACGTCTCATTCAATTGGCCTACCAGGGAGCGACAGAGGAATTTCAAGAGGAACTTTCTGCGCAATATTTCGTGGATGGCATCAGAGATCAGAAAATGCTACGCTTAGCCAAATTTGATATCAGCAGTGAAGCTTTGGGTCGAGCCCTAAAAATCGAGGCGGCCTGTAATATCTCCAAGCCAAAAATCAGAGCCGTATCCATCCAGGAAGAAAAGCCGACAAACAGCTGTGAGTTAACTGAGATGGGCGAAATTTTGAAAAAATTAATCGAATTCAGGTCATGGGGAGATTCCGGGAACCAATAGCAGATAGACCACGTAACCGAAATACATCAAATCAGTGCTATAGATGTGGCAGGACTGGACGTTTCAAAAGAGACTGCCGAGTACAACTACAGTCTAGATCTCCATCCAGAGACGCTAGGGCCTTCAAGTCAAATGAGGAAAACTTCAATTAGTCAACATTGCGGGGCGGGTGTTGGCTAAACAAGATAAAGCCCTGCATGATCGTCTCCATAAAAAGCCTAAGAAAAGCCGCCCCGACAGTCTAACTATTAAAGGAAAGAGCCATAACAATTACTGTTGACACCTCGTGTGGCGCGGCGGTATCTTTGATAAGGTTCAAAAGACTAAATAGAGTAGAAGTTCTACCTATATCAAATAATGTAGTTTTACGTACGGTTACCGGTGAGACAGCTGAAGTACTTGGGGAAATGGATATTGAACTTCAACTTGGAAGAATTAAATTACACCACACAGTGATAGTAGTCGACATATAACCCGCATTTATTGTGGGGATGGATCTCATTGGCTAACATGAATTCTCTTTTGACAGCAAGCTTAATCTTCTGCAGTTTGGCACCGAAGAGTTTATCCTTACCAAAACAGACGATGGCACACCGACTAAAGTAGTTGCGCCATGTACTGTCAGAATAAGCGGAAATACCGAGCAGATCATTTTTGGGAAATTAGGGAAGGATCTTGGAGGTTGCATCGGACTTATCCAACACCATGATTTGCCTTGCAAACACCTCGTAGGCAAAGCACTAGTCAAAACCGACGACGCAATATCGATAAGGATAGCAAATATTTCATCCAATTCCATCAAAATCAATAAAGGAGATGCGATAGCCACTTGCGAGCCGGTGCAGTGGGTAACCAGTTGTGAAACGCAGTCAGAAGTAACACCCTCAACATCGCCTAAGGAAGTCCTAGAACATTTCTAGAAGTCGTGGTATCATCTGTCTTCCGAAGAACTGAAGAGAGCTACACAATTTATCAAAGAGCAGAGCACAGCCTTTGAAAGGGAAAATGGCAATACTGGAAGAACGAACATCATAAAACCTAAAATCGACTCTGGAAGTGCTCACCCCATACGGCAGCATCCTCGGAGGCTACCAGTGACGAAGCAGCAAGAGGTTACCACATTAGTCAACAGAATGCTTGACGATGGAATTATTGAAGAATCATCAAGCCCATGGTCGTCTCCTGTTGTCTTAGTCACCAAAAAGTATGGGACTACCAGATTCTGCCTGGACTACAGAAAGCTCAATGACGTCACCAAGAAAGACAGCTATCCGCTTCTCAGAATTGATGACAAGTCGACGACACTAGCAGGTTCTCATTGGTTCTCAACACTCGATTTAAAGAGCGGCTACTGGCAAGTAGGCAGCGACGAACAAGATAAGGAAAAGACTGTCTTTTCTACCGGAAGTGGTTTATATCAGTTTAAAGTTATGCCCTTCGGACTATGCAATGTCCCCGCTACTTTTGAGCGTCTTATGGAAGTTGTTCTCCGAGGCCTCACTTGGAAGACATGCCTGGTCTATCTTGATGATATAATGGTAATGGGAAAAACTTTCGAAGAGCACCTACAAAACCTGCATGAAGTTTTTACTTGAATCAAGAATGCTCAGCTCTTACTGAATCCAAAGAAATGTTTTCTTTTCCAACAAAAGGTTGAATTTCTCGGGTATGTCGTGTCATCAGAGGGAATCCAAACCGACCAACGGAAGATTACAGCAATCAAGGACTGACCTCGTCTTTGCGACAAATATGAACTGCGGAGCTTTCTTGGACTATGTACTTATTATAGAAGATTTGTTGAAGGATTTGCAAATATAGCTGCACTTCTACATAAGCTCACTGAAGAACGAGCAAATTATTACTGGGATCATAAATGTGATTCTGCGTTCAGGAAATTAAAAGCGGCTCTATGTTCTAGTCCAATATTGGGGTATCCGGAACAAAATGGTAAATTTGTATTGGACACAGACGCAAGCAGCACCGGCATGGGAGCAGTTTTATCGCAAGTACAAGCAGGAGAAGAACGAGTTATGGAATACCACAGTCGACCACTTTCGAAACCTGAACGTAACTACTGTGTAACCCGAAAAGAGCTTTTGGCAATAGTACGGTCTGTTGAGCATTTCCAGCAATATCTGTATGGACAAGAATTTTTCATAAGGACTGATCATGCAGCACTTAAATGGCTTTTGGATATGAAACACCCTGAAGGACAGGTAGCCAGATGGCTTGAAAAGTTACAACAATAATAACTTTAAGGTTAAGCACAGGGCAGAGAGATTGCATAATAATGCAGATGCTTTATCCAGAAGGCCATGCGAGGATAATTGTAAGCATTCTCGAAGAATAGATCAACAAGAAGGAATTACTTCCATTAGGCAAATAAAATTTGAGGTTGATCAGCAGTGGACCACAGAGCAACTTAAAAAGGATCAGCTTGAAGATAATGAAACAGCACTATTGCTAAAAGCTAAAGAAGAACATCAACCGAGACCAAGCTTGAGAGAGATTTCAACCCAAGGATTTGCTTTTAAAACTGCTGGCGCAGTGGGACTCCCTGGTGGTGGAAAATGGACTTCTTAAATGAGCCTGGGAAAGCGCCGATGGAAAAGTAGTGAAGACACAGTTAGTGGTACCAAGGAGGAAGATATCGGAAGTTCTGGAAGAAGTTCATAATGGAAAGTCTGGTGCTCATCTCGGAGTGAACAAAACGATTGACAAGATCCGCGACAGATTTTACTGGGTCAACTAATGCCAGGATGTGAAATCGTGGTGTGGCAGTGCTCAACCTGTGCCGCAAGTCAAGGACCCAAAACAAAATCCAGGGGTAAAATGAAACAGTATAATGTGGACCTACCGTTTGAACGTATCGCCATTGACGTAGCTGGCCCTTTTCCAGAAACTAGTGTTGCCGTCGAGACGAGACGAGACGAGAATATGCCTTCTCTCGTTTCGTCTCGTCAGCCGAGAGAAAATATGTCTCTCGTCTCGCCGAGAGAACGCTTTCTCTCGCTCGAGAGAACCCTTCTCTCGTCTCGTCTCGACCCTCTCGTAAATACTAAATATTCAATTTAAAAAAGCATAAAACATAACAAAATATACCAGGTTAAAGGGGGTTATTCCCTGGGTTATTTTATGAATTAAAAGTATATATTAACATAGGTCCGTTCTTTATCCACAGGGTGTTAATTTTAAAAATCGTTTTTGTTTAATATGTTATGCATTTCTCGGCGTATTACCATGAAAATTGGCATAGGGGGGTTTCTTGGTATGAAAAATCAGATTATTGACACATTCATTCATACTCTGGCCGATAGAGCTTTAAAAAGAAGAGAAAACGTATTTAAAATTATTTAAATTAATATATTTTTTAATTGCTTCGTTTTAATTTAATTTTTTTACTTTAAATTTTACAATAAAAAATTTAAAGATTTATTTAAGCTGTAGCTTTCTACGTGTTCATTGTGTACAATTTATAGTAACCTTATTTTTTTTAAATGCTGTAAAGACATTCTTTTAATTCAATGCAACGTATTTTTAAGCAATCTG
>MU182224.1:361904-396947 GCA_016904865.1 Pissodes strobi
TCACATTCACAGTCAGACGGCATGGTTGAGAGGTTTAACAAGACCATTGAAGAACATTTGTCAAAGATCGTAGCTGAACATCAGAAGGATTGGGACCAACATATTATACCACTATTTTTTATGGCCTATAGATCAGCAGTTCATGACACCACAGGACTAACACCAACCATGGTTTTATTTGGAAGATAACTCCGTTTACCCTGTGACCTATTATTCGGAACGGGAGACAACCAGGATATGGATATCAAGACTACGCGGACTCCCTTAAGGAAAAGTTACTATACATCCATGAATTAGTCAGAGAAAACACGGAGAAAGCCGGTGCTCAGTCTGGTTCTATAATCCTCAAAGGAAGAAGGGAAGATCTCCCAAGCTAACCCCAGTATGGGAAGGGCCCTATACAGTCATCAAAAGAATTATTGACGTAGTGTGTAGAATTCAGCGTGGCCCCAGAAGCAAACTGAAAGTTCCACCTCGACAGGCTGAAAGCATAGCACGGACATGAAGTATCTGATCGGAACGATCAGGTTGAAGAGGGAGGCAATGTCACGACTAGCAACCATCCGAATGTTTTTGTGCTACCCTATAGAACTTGCCCTGCCGCGTCTATGTATGAGTCATCGCCGGCCGGACGCGAAGATTCAGGAACGCTGGAATCATCTCGATACCCCGGTCGAGAATCATATAGAGTGGCCTGACTTCTTCCCGAGTATTCGTGATAGATTTGAGATTGTATATCAGGAGCAGATCTAAGGCGAATAGTTCGTTAGTTAATCATGAGTGTTGAATTGTAAAGAGATATTAGTTGTAAAGTTATAAGAGTAGTTTAGTGTGTTCAATTGTATACAGTTGTAGAGAATAAAGAGACTATTAGTTTAAAATAGTAAAAGTTGTAATTTCGTTCAGAACCCACGGGAATAACGTAACAATTATTTGTGTCGTCAGAAGGCAAAACATTTTTAATGACTTGAGAAGCAGAGCTGGTATTACTACTGGTAAGATAAAAAGATTGTTTTAACACATTTAACTTTCAAAATACATAATACCTACACTTCTTTTTTTGTTTTAGTTAAACATCTTACTTTGCACTATTGATATTTTGACTTAACTACTTTTACACTAAACCTAATCCTATTATTTTAGGTCATAATGCAACTTAATATATCCAAAGTTATTGCTTGCGCCTAATAATGAAACAAGTTGAGAGATACATTTTGATGAGTTTTGCCGGATTACTGCGCCGGAGACTTTTCCAATTTTACTACCAACAATAATGTAGTAAATCAAGATTATGTCGCTGACATAGGTTAGTTAGATATTTTCTTAAAATCCATGAATTTATACTTAGTACTTACATTTTTAGTACCTAATTCCATTTAACTTAATCATGAGACACTCAAATATAGGTATCGGATTGCTCTTTCAAGGAAACCATATTGCAGTGCCGGAGACTGTTTTAATCCTATAACTAGCAATGGAGTAAATTTTGAAAATTGTATTTCTGACATAGAGTAGTTAGATATTTCCTTAAAATTTGATTCATTTATACCCACTTGGTATTTACATATGTATTTTAGTAGCTAGTTCCACTTTACACGACAATGAAGCAATTTCAAATATATTGGATTGTTCTATAAAGGAGCCAGTATTACGGGTCAGAACAACAAGGGAAGCCAGATTACCTTTCGTTACTGCGGACGGAATTTATTTTAGCAACGAAGGTAATAGATCTTCATTACTAAAAGTTGGTTTATAAAAATGGTTGCCAAACAGGTAAATAATTAAATAACTTTGTATTCCAGGTCTGAATAATTCTGACAGCTCTATTACGGAAATGAGCCAGATGATGATCGTGACAAGGATTAATATGTGGTATCCGCCTCAAGCTCTTCGGATTCTGAAAACGTACCTTTAAGCATTCCACAAAAGAAATTGACAAAAAAAACAAATATCTATCCATGTCAGAGCAAATAGCACAGATGTAAAATGGGGTAGGAAAATAGTAAAAGCTGATACAAGAGAAGCGAAGAAAAAAAACTAAAAATTAAAAGAAACGAGGACAAGGTGTATTCAACTAACAGGGACTGATTTCAGCTGGCACGATTATGTGGCAAAACACCCGTTTATGCTTAGATTAGGGTTTATGGTACAGGAAATGAAAAGGGATGATTTTACTGATTTCGACTTGTTACTAAAAACGTGTCTATACAAGCGATGAAAGTGTATGATCATGGAAATAAATTTGTATGGAAAAATATAAGATCGATTCGCTATGTACATTTTTCTACAAGAATAGCCATAACAAAAATGAACCTTTTAAAGATGTCACTTCATAGGAGAGGTCAAACTTCTCTTTCTGCAGATTTACCGAAATGCAAATATCCAAATTAAAAAATTAATAGAATAAAGCCCGAAACCCACTAGCAACACCCCACACCACGCTACGCTATGCCACGTTAACCGACGTGGTCCCACGAATTCATCTATGTGTACCCACTTGCAACACGCAACGCCCACGCTATCTCGACTTTAAATATTTTAATAATTAAGATTGGGATTTCATATTAGTATAAACGTTTTCAGTGGGAACAGCTATGGAGAGTGATACTGCATCTTCTGATGAATGGGAGGAGTTATTAGAGGAATGTGCAGTTGGAATTATAATGGCAACAAGGCCCAAAAGAAGATACTGGGTGCATAAAATAAATAAAAAACGTTTTAAATACGGTGCCTTTCACACCTTAGTAAAAGAACTTGAAAGTGACGACGGGACGATAGATCAGCGCGGTGATCCGGACGTACGGGGGGGTCAACACGCGTCGGTAAAGTGTGTGAAGCCAGACACAGCCCACGTATTCCCGCATCGGATAGCGTGGGGTGGTATAGCGTGTTGAAAGTGGGTACGGGTCCAATTTAAACACTTGTTAAATGCATGCACATACTTTTGCCAGAACACGTAGCATAGCGTAGCGTGGCGTGGGGTGTTGCTAGTGGGTTTCGGGCTTTACTGCTGCAGATTTAGATGAAGTATCTTCGTATGATGATTAGTATAAAAAGGTTTACTTAAGTATTAATTTTTTTTGTGCATTTAGAGTTGTATTTGTTTTTTCTTAAACTAACATGGTTTTCTTCCAGTTCAGGATAATGTCTTATATTTCAAAATCACATAGAAGTTTTGCTAAAAATTTTTTTTATTGATTTCATTATTTTTTTTACAAAATTCAATTAAAAATTGGACCTTTTAAACTCCATAACTCCCAATATTAGTTTTTGACTTGTCCCCCTTTACACACACATGAGCGAATTGTACCTTGAACAAATTTGAGAATGTAACACAGAAGAAATTTAAGATTGCCTTGTCAAATTTGTTTGAAAAATTAGAACATGCTCTAGTTTTTGTCAAATATTTGATCAAACTTTTGCACTATATTTGATCAAACTTTTGCACTAGTGCCAACCTAGGTGATACAAGATTGCGGCAGCAATTCATTTCTTATTAAGGATTTTCTAAACATTCACTTTCAAACACGAGACTCCCAACAAAGTAGAATCAAACAAGTGTGCAAGAAAGGTTAGGATAAAGAATAGTGCGCACTCACAATATCAAGCAATTAATTGGCTGCCCTGCCATTTGCGTCAAAGAAGGAGGTCAATTCCAATTAAATTGAACCAAACATTTAATCAAACTTCTCGGTAAAATAAATTGTCTTAGCATAACACAAAATATTATCTGACTGAATGGGTTGGATGAAAATCGTTCTAAATCAAATCTGTTTTTATCGGTTATGAATAACTTTTGTATCATATAGAATAATCTAAGAATTCATTGGAATAATCGATAAAACATTTTAAGTTTATGTAAAAAAAGAATGTAATAAATATATACCTAGTTCTTACATTAAAATATTTATCGAATTTTCCAAAAGAAGTTTTTTTTTTTTTCATTCCCTTCCATTTACCTGTACTTATGACTTTGAGATACAGAAGTGTAAAAAAAAACAAAGAAAACACAAATATATTATGTAAAAAGAAGAATCTTCTGTTATTTCAATTCAACAAAAAATAATTTCTATCGACTTCCGCCAATTCAAACCAAGAAATTAGATGATTGACTAAAACTGTCAGATCTAATCAAAATTCCAACCATTTTACTCAATTGGAAAAATATGGTGCTTATCAAAATTTCTTATTTAAAAAATATCACTTTTTGGGGTATTGAAAAAGAAATATAGAAATGCATATTTTTGCCAAAATAGTTATTTGTGTATTTAGAGCGCAAAGTAACGGATTGCCGCTTGAGAAAGAATCTTTCGAAAACGGCAATCTTACTTTGCGATCGAAAAACACAGAACTTTTTCTACAGCCCAATTTTTTAAAATTAAATCCACATTTTTCTCTATACGTATTCTGAAATTTGCAAATGACTGTCAGTTTTGACATGTTATATTCGGGCTTCGGGCATATCTAGAACAGGAGTGCCAGCAACAAACTAACAAACGCACGACTGTCATTTATTTATCTTCGGTTTCCATGACCATTCATAGCATACTCGACGGAAAAAGTGAGATTTTTCTTTTCCATGTTCGCGCTAGAGCACAAAATAAGGATCCACGGCATTCGTCGATTTTGCGATTTAATTTGAAATTAGCAATTAGTTATTTTGCGCGCGGTTGTAGAAAAATAATGTTTTCACAAAGGAACTTTATGTTTCCTAACCCCAAAATATTGAGTAGAAATTAATTTCCGACAAAATATTCTTTCAGATTTGGACGGTACACGATCTAACTATTAAACAAACTTTATGTTCATAATATTTTGGTTACATCCCATAAACTGGATATTAATGCTAAATTGTGAAGGAATTCCAAGTCTTCTATAATAAGCATACAAACAGAAATAATGTTATTTTTGTATTTGTTTTCTTGTAACCATCTAAAATATACAACCCTTAAAATTAGTGATCAGTTGATTCTCTTCACATTTTTCTTGCCCTTCTTTTTATTTTTCTTTTTTCCAGATTTGATTTTACGTGGATGGACCCATACTGGGTAAGCACCATTCTTATCTCGTAAGGTCTTTGAGTTGAATTTTCTCGCAGTTTCATCTAAATCCATTGGATCGTACTGTTCCGATGCTTCAATTTCTGTAGCAGTTTTTACGTTTGCAACTTCCTCAATGCCCGTCAGCATGTCTTTAGCTCCAGTACCAACACTTTTTACATCATTTGCTAACGTTTTCTTCAATCTTTCTAATTCCTTTTCTCCATAGCGGACTCTTTTAATTGCTCTACATTTCCTCTTCCATTTACTTCTGATACTCTTGGCCATTTTTGTGTTTCCAGTAAATGTATTTGATGTAGTATATAGTATATTATTATGTTTCGTTACCAAATAAAAAATAAACGTGTTCTTTCAGAAGACAAATAATTGCAATAAAGAATTCGGTTAATCAGGTTAATCTGTACCGTTCCTCTTTTTCTCTCTTGATTTATTTTCGCACTCAGCTGCCAGGACTATTCAGCAAGGGCCATTTTTTTTTTGTTAAACTAGAGCAAAAAACTTCAGTTATCCACCACAGCGTGAATCTGAGTACGCCAAAAAAATCTCTGCTGGAATATACGAAAATGTTTATGTCTACAAAAATATTAAAGTGTTTACAAGAGTAACAATAACGCCACACGTTGCGCTAAGACTTTGTTCTTCTTATAAAGACAATGGCTAAGATCAATGGTTCCCGAAGCTAAAGCCAAAGACAAATTGTGAACATTCGTTGAGGCCTGGTCTTTCAAAGGTTGAGGCAACATGCCTCGTTGCCAAATTTATTTAAGCAGATATTTGGCTCAAATTAATTTAAAAACTATGTGGAAAGCAATACATAAATTTTAATAATACAAGACAAAACGTTGATTAATAGTTATTTGTGTATTTAGAGCGCAAAGTAACGGATTGCCGCTTGAGAAAGAATGTTACTGCGCGACGCGTAACGGAGCGCAGTAATCTTTCGAAAACGGCAATCTTACTTTGCGCTCGAAAAACACACAGAACTTTTTCTACAGCCGCATTTTTTAAAATTAAATGCACATTTTTCTCTATACTTATTCTGAAATTTGCAAATGACTGTCAGTTTTGACAGATTATATTCGGGCTTCGGGCATATTTAGAATAGGATTGCCAGCAACAAACTGTAACAAACGCCCGACTGTCATTTATTTATCTTCGGTTTCCATAACCATTCATAGCACACTCGACGGAAAAAGTGAGAATTTTCTTTTCCATGTTCGCGCTAGAGCGCTAAATAAGGATCCACGGCATTCGTCGATTTTGCGATTTCATTTCAATTTAGTAATTAGTTATTTTGCGCGCGGCTGTAGAAAAATTATATTTCGATTAACGCAGCATAGAGATTACTGATCTTAAACTTACAATAAAAAGCAAACAATGCACACATCCACAATTATTAGTGGAAAATTTTAAAAAATATTGCTACTTATTAAAAAGTATTACGACACGTATTGAGCATTGCATATCCTATTTTTCTACGGCAAGTTATATTAATAAAAATAAGTTTTTTAATTTTCAAAATGCCCTAAGTAAATACTAAATAGTGCAATAGTGGCGTGGCAATCTTTAAGATTGATGTGATGTTGTATTTTTATTGACTATCAACTTTTATCTTAATGAAAAAACCGCATTTTCGTGCATCTCATTAAAATATAAGTAGAACATGTCTGAGAAATGAAAGTATAGGAGTAAAAAAAATCCCATTAAAACAGCCGATCTTGAGGCCCCCCGAATATCATATTGCGCTGTTGTCATATGACTTTACTTTAGGAACGGCGCCGGCGCGTCTGTTATTTTCATTGTCAATGTCAATATTAATAATATTAAATAATAATGTTTTATCAACAAACGGAGAAATGCTAGAATTGCGCTAAGAAGAGTTGACAAATTTATTGGCTGTTATTAAAAAAAATTGATATTATAAGGCCTCAGCAAGTTACCAAATAAACCCCGCATGAATATTCAAATAAAATAATCAACTTTACTTGAATTAGGACACTGCAGTAAATTCATGTAATCATTTGGATTTTGAATTGGATTCAAAATTTAAATCGGAATTTGTTTAAGTGGACATGAATTCAACGCAATGAAGCCTAAAATGTTGTGTTTTGCTGAATGTGAATTTAACTTTTGGTGATTTCAGCAGCAGGTCTGTATTTCTTTAAAAGGGAAAATTTTATCTACAGAAAATAAGTAGCTCAGATTTGAAGTAAAATCAGGGGTAAGCTATTAGGTACTTTGTTACTTATTTTAGATATGGAATCTGATAGAATATTAGTCGCAGCAGGTCTAACTGCAGCTGCAGTCGTTGGAGCTTTTGTATTTTGGGGCCCCTCTACAGGCTCTGGGAGGAGAAGAGGCCGATTAGCTGGCCTAGTAAATTTAGGAAGAACATGCTTTTTAAATGCTATTCTGCATGCTCTAGCTGCTTGTCCACAGTTTGTCATGTGGTTAGAGAAAGATGCCACTAGAGAAACAAGTTTAAGGAGTACATTGGCTACAGTTTTATCAGGTATGGGGAATTTCCACAATTGCCAATATGTTTGTTTCTGCAGGTAAAAGTAATTATGCAGTAATAGTTTCTTTATTTAAAATAAAAGAAAATATGAAACATGTTGGAATGGGTTTAATGGGTGAAATATCTGTAAAGGTGATTATTGAATATATTTATTACCTGACACAAAGTTAGTTGATATCAAGGGGTGCTTCACTCACTAAAATTTGTACATTTACTGCATTGATTGCATGAAAGATGATAGTTGACTGCACTGACTTTACCTTGGTTTTACCTCCTGCATGGGACTGCATGAGATTGTGAATAAATATTCGAAAAAGCAGTGAACTATAGGGAGTGTCCCACTTTTGTGCATATTGCTAATATTTTTGATAGTCAGAGAGCTTATAACGAATTTATAGTGTTCGATTTAATGGGCAATTTTGTACAGTGGTACCTCAACCATTAACGATAGATAAATTGGGAACCGAGTTCTAAATATTATCGAATATTATACTTGTATAATTATTATTTTATAAAAATTAAGTTAAACTGGATACAACTAGTAGAAAATATACATTTAAGAAAACCTAAGTTTAATATATACAGGGTGGGCTAACAAAAACTTTACACCTTAATTTTCCTGCTTTCAATCAATCAATCAAATATGCTTTATTGTTTAAACATTACATATGTCATTAGCAAAGTAGTCCTAAGTTTAATACTTAACATAGTTAGAGAAAAAAAAACACTTAATGAATATATAACACTTACAGGTAATATAGGACATAAATAAACACAAAATCAAATTTACACATATTATATAAAGGAAGAAAAGAGAATAAAATAGATGTGAAAGTCAGCATAAGTTAAAATTGATAAATATACAAGGAATACAGGTAAGATAAAACCAATTTACAACACAAAATAATCCCACAATGTTCCTATGCCACCTAGAAAGAGTCTGCAAAGTACTCATTTAGGGTGTAGTAAGCCTTTTCAAAGAGAACCTTCTTTATCCTTCTTTCAAATTCAGAAAGGCATGTAGACCCCCTTGCGCTTTGAGGAAGGTGATTAAATATATGAATACCCTCGCAAAATATAGACTTCCTTGTCAAGCTGGAAGATGGTGGGGGAAGTCTAAGTATATTTTAATTCTTGCTTGGGTACCTAGGATCTTTCGCTAAAAATCTGTTTCGATTTTTAAAGACAAGCAGTGGCGGATTTGCAGTCTCGGCCGCCCTAGGCCCTAAGCTATCAGCCGCCCCTTACTTTACTGACCTAGGTACGTAATATACTATTTTGACACGATTGGGGCCGCCCCTAAATCTGGCCGCCCTAGGCCCGGGCCTACCGGGCCTTAGGGAAAATCCGCCACTGAAGACAAGGCAAGCAGTCTCATGAATATATAGGCAAGGAAGAGTCATTATTTTCTCGCGAAGGAATAGAGGGTGAAATGAAACAATAGGTTTAGCCTTGCAAATATACCAGCAGCAGTTGTATTAGGTCACTGCTTGCATTTCCCCAGAAAGACATTCCGTAACAAAAATGCAATTCAAAGAGAGCAAAATACACCATCTTGCCAATATCTGACCCAAGCTCCGGAACCGCCACCCTGATTGCAAAACAGGCAGAAGGTAGTTTATTGGCTAGGGTCTTGATATGAGTATTGAGCCTGAGATTATTATCTATGATAATGCCAAGGAATTTGCTTTCAGATGCATATACAATTGGAGAGTTACCCACTGATACATGCATTCAATTGCCCTTGAAGGATATAAGTTTTTACTTTGTAGGATTTAAAGTTAACTGATTGTAATCGCACCATAATTTCACTTTCAACATCCTGGTTCTATGAAGTAATATAGGATCCTGACCATGCCACAAAATGGATCCGCAAAGATGGTGAATTGACCACTAATCCAAAGCTCTGCAAGATCATTGATGTAAAGCAGAAACAGAATAGGACACAAAACTGAGCCCTGAGGAACACTCCTTCCAATGAATTGATAATTAGAGCATGCAGGCCCTATGAGGACATGCTGGCGACGACCCGTAAGGAAAGAGGAAAGCGAGGACAAAGTCTAACATCTAAAGCCATAACGTTCGAGCTTTTGAAGTCAAAAGCATTTGTCAGGTCACAGAAGACAACAGCAGAGGCTTCACCCTCATTCATTTCAGTGTATAATTGCTGCAGATGATACACAGCATCATCGGTACTGACTTTGTCCCGGAAACCAAATTGATGTTTCCTTAGAATCCGCTTTGAATAAATAAAGGAAAGCATACGTGTCTTTACCAGCTTTTCAATGGTTTTTGATTTAAAATGAAAATCTGGAAAAACGCTCGAACCCGTCGATTTTTGATTCGAGGGGAACACTTGTGAATATTTTCAACCTTGTCACTTCAACCCCTAGCTAGTCAAAATTATAGAAAAGTGTTACTTCTTCATTAATAATTAATTAACTATAAGAGCTAGCCACTATTTTTACAAAGTTAGTAGATGTAATGAGGGTCAAAGGGCCTTCGAAATTAAGTATTACTCAATCCTTTTAATTTAGGTCTCACATCAATGGGGATGCGAGTAGAGACGTCAAACTCGGAAGTTATAATAAGGGTCAAAAGACCTTTAAAATGAGGTACCACTTGTCCCCTTTCCCATTGAAAACTTTAGGGATGAAGCTCCATCGCCCCTAGGGTGTTGAACTGAGAAGGCTGAAAACAGGCACAAAAAGTGGCATCCTCGAATTCAGAAATCGATGAGCGTTTTTCCAGATTTTCATTTTAGAGCCGGAAAATTGAGGTGTACAGTTTTCGTTTGCCCACCCTGTATATCGAACATTATAGATTTTAGGCAAAAACTGAGCACACCATTGAATTCTACATTAAAACATTTATAACACAAGATTTTGCCTTTTCAATATAATTAACCGTTCCCAAAATACAAGGTAGATATGCCCCAAAAGTGCAAATTTTCAATTTCTCCCTGTATCTCAAAAACGAACATGGCTATGAAAATGTGTTTATGGTAACTTTCCTTTCACAAAAAAAGTAGCAACGGGTCGCTAACTTTAAAAATAATGGCGCTACCCCGCAAATACAATGAAATCCGGATACCCTGTGAATTGCTTTCAACAGGTTTTTAAGTGCATTGGTCAGATCCTGTGCTTGTGATACGGCGCCGGCAGCTCGGGTTCGATTCCCGTTGGTGACAAGATATATCTTATTTATTTATTTTTTAGATTATGGTTGTTTGTTTCTTTTTTTAAATTTGGGTTAGTTTAGGTTAGGTTTATTTGATTACGAACCGGAGCGGGCGAAGCGAGCGGAGGGCCCCTACCTAAAGTTAAGAGTATACTCTTGTAAATTTTCGCCCTGCCTTCATACAGTCATACACATACTCCCAATAATAAATTTTAGCCCCTACCACATCAAAATTACAACAAATAATGTAAAAAATAAAGAACACAAAATTTAAAATAAAAACGTTGCGGGAATAGTGCGTGCGCGCACCGCACACTTAGGTTCATTGGTGTAGCTTGCTACGTAGAGCCTTGTGACAAGATTGAATAAGATTGCACTGAGGATTGGACGCTCGACGTCACGTGACTGCATACGATTTTTCGTGAGTATACTTGGAATGTACGCTACTGCGTGTGACTGCACCATTGACTGCATGGCACTGCAAGGAAATCATAACCACTGTATTATGACTGCATGCATTGCATTTGACTGCTTGAGACTGTATGTGGGACTGTAACACGAATGTATGAGATTTGTACACCCCTTGGTTGATATACTAAAAACTGATCAGTTATCTCCCATTCCATCCCAAATAATAAAAGATACAGGCAAAGAGAAATGCTAAGTACTTAGTTCTATTGAAGAAATAAGGTAATTTCATAAATTGTTTGTAATTAGCAACATTATCATGGAGTTAACAGACGCGAATTCTTTAGTTTCAGTTTTACAACTTAACTAACTGTATTAAGTGCAAAATAAGTTAATGTATAACTTTTTCAAGTAAATAACAAGACCCTACAAAGTCACACATTAAAATCATTTTCATTAAAATTTAAGAAATCAGGCACATTATAAGGTAGGTACATTCTTTATTAAAATTGTTTTTAATATGTTTAAAAATATTAAAACGAGTTTTCTAATAGTAAGAGATATTTTATTACTTATACAGTTTAATTGCAATTAATTTGGGTCTGTTTGGACATCTTTTCAGTCTGATGTGACCAAGTTGTCCTTTGCACATGTCAGATGATTCTGTAAATCTCTAAGGGGTTTTAAAACTGTCCTTATGCCTGCCAACAGGTTGCCAAATATCCAGCGAAAGTACCTAATACCAAATTTTACTGTACATAATTTTACCTACAGAACAGATTTTTAAGAGGAAAAAAATACACTGGATCATAAACGGGAAAATGTAAAGTAACTTTTTTTAGTTCTATTATCGAAAACCGAACCGGAAAACCAACAAACAGAAATTTGAAAAGTAATGCACGCACCTGTACGCAAATGCTACTTCGCAACCACTGTTAAACACGAATTAAAAACACCCGATATCCCAATTCGGATATAAATCTTGCTTTCGGGGTGGTGTCATTCCCATAAGCGCCTATCTATAATATGCAGACAATATGGTGCGTTGCCATGACAACCACCGTAGACGACTGCATTGCTATAAACTGCAACGGGAGTAGATTCAATCAAGGCGAAAGGCAATTCCACATGGAATGGAAATAAACTTCGCGCGTTTTGACAATGTTGCCGCGTTTTGAGCAATAATCCGATATACAATAATTATTTTGATTTTATCTTCTATTCATAGCGACTGAACAACTCAACATTTTATAATTTTATGTTGAGTTGTTCATGATTTAAGTTATTATACTATGTTTTAGTGATTGTAATTGAAAAATAGTATAAGTTGGAAAAATCTAAGGTGAATCATTGATTCACTTGGTGTATTAAGCGAGCCGCCACTGAGTCGATCATTCATTATCTGAGTTCTATCTCTCTTTAGTATCAAATTAAATCTGTCTTCAGATCAGTTAATGTAAGAATTTCTTTATCATCGTCAATAGTCTAGTTTTTGATCAAATTTGCCAGCATACATACTACATATTGTATGAAAATACAAAGTAAAATACATTACGAGATACTGTCAAAATCTAAATATCATGTACAGACGTGAATTATTAAAATTCAAGACGTGCACATAAACTACAATAGTTTTATCCACAACACCGAAACAGAATTTTTGCACTAGACCCGACGGAGATGATTTTTTATCATTTAGACAATTTATTCATGCTTAAAAAATCACAAGATAATTTTTACATAGGTCAAAGCAAACATAAAATAAAATATAGAATAAAATAGGTCTTAAAACCATGGAACTACATATGTATATGTGATAACATATGACACTAAAACGGAAATATTATTGATTTAAAAACTACAGGTAAAACAAATAACATAAAACGACTAAACAAATAAAACAGACGCAAAATAAAATATCAAGGCTAGGAGCAATATATATGATTTAAAGAAAAGGTCAATAACAATCACATTATACATTTAAAACAAAAAACACTCATGACCACACTCAAGGAACTCTTGCTCTGAATAGAATGCATTTCTTAACAATATTTTCTTTCTTAACTACATTTCTGAAACAATCCGGTGGAAGCTCTCTGACATTGGGGACAAGCTTATTAAAAAGTTTTACTGCTGTAAACTTAGGTTGTGATTGTGATCCTGAGAGGCGAAAGAGGACCACCCTTAAATCACTGCCATGTCGAGTCGGGTAGTCATGAATATCATAATGGTTTTCACAAAGGCCTAAATTATGCCTGACATAACTGAGGCACCCATAGACATAGGCAGATGGAAAAGCCAAGAGGTTAGGTCCAACAAATGCCTGCCTGCACTCTGCAGTATTCCCTATAACCCAACCCAGCAAGAATTCTTATTGCCCTCTTTTGCAATGCAAAAACCCTCTTTGCAGAGCTTGCTCTGCCCCAGGCCATTATATTGCATGTAATGGTTGAATGGAAAAGATGATGTCATGAGGGTATCTAGAGAAGCACAGTCTGCCAGGCTTCGAAGCAAAAATACTATACTTCTTATTTTTTTGCAAATAGATTCAACATGAACATCCCATTTGAGCTTTGGGTCCAGATAGATTCCCAGAAACTTGACAATCCACCATCCCATCGGTCTAAAGGACAAATTTGAAATATTAGAAAGAAGTGGAATATATGAAATTGAAAGCATGAATTGTAACCAAAAATATGTTGAGCAAATTAGAAGATCTATACAAACGAGATTCAAAGAACACATAGCTCCTTTAAAGTATGGTAGAACAAAAAAATCAAGTGTTTCCGAGCATGCTTTTGATAATAATCATAGAATAACAATTAAAAATTTAAAATTCATTCATAATATAACTGATAGGAGATTATTAGACGCATATGAAAGTATGGAAATTATTAAATGTAAGAATAGTTTAAATAGAGATAGATGGTCTATTCCTTATCGTCCATTGTATTGGTTGATCGAGCGTGACTAATGGTATTCCAGGATTCGTTCCTCTTGATTAAGCAAACAGTTAGTATAAAAGAGAGTTAGGGAGACTTTAAGTTTAGTTTTAATCATCTCCTGATGATGTAGGTGGTTAGCGAAATGCGCGTCGAGTGCAAAAATTCTGTTTCAGTATTGTGGACTAAACTGTATACAGATGTCATTTATTACAAATACAAAAACAAAATATTTATTTGTGTCTACAACCATTCCTTAGCTCGTGATCGCGCTCCCCGCGGCGGTTATCCAGATATGGTCTGAGCAGCTGTATACTGTTGCCATTGAAATTGCAGAGCCCAAGTTTCTCCAGCAGAATATTTATTTATTTATTCACGGTTTGTGCTTATTAACAATTATTAAGTATTAAACCAAATTAATCTAAGTCAAAATTACAAAAAAAATCAAATTAAAACAACGATCTTACAATTAAATACCCAACATTAACTTGCACACCAAACTGTCCGCTGGAAGAGATTATTGTTTTCAAATTTCAAAATAGCAAGTGATTTACATTTCTCAACTATTTTGGATAATAGTTAGACATCTATTTTGTCGCCGTTTTTGAATATAGGGACAACAACTGCATTCTTTAGGATGTCAGGAAATGTCTTCTATAAAGCATTCATTTATTTAACTTGCTTAAGGGGATGATAATTACATGTTTAATTGTTTTGATCAACTTCACTGAGAGTCCACAGGCATCAGCACTGCTCTTATTTTTTATTTTAAAGAGTTTATAATATCTCTCACCACGACGGAATTTTGTCCGGTGTCTGTTTATTTGCTCTTAGGGTGGCAAGTATATCCGCGTGAAGCCATAAAACTGATCAAGTTAAAACACTGTCATGTGGAAGAGGGCTAAGGGTCAATTTTTTTTAAAAAATTATATAGCTGAAATAAAAATTGGTCAACCTTTAAAATTTTGCCTATAAAGAAACATTTGCGATATCTCACATACTTGCTTTAATCTGGCAAAATTTACTTATTCCAATATATATATTTATTTTGGTATTTTCAGTTGTAAATGGTACAAACAAATCTATTCAAGATAATTTTGCTCCCGCAGCAGTTATAAATGCACTTAAGAGGTTAGGATGGGTTATTCCTGCTGGTGAGCAAGATGCTCACGAACTTTTAAATGTTATTTTAACTACTCTGGATGAAGAAACACAGAAAATGAGCAGAAAAGCAGGGTAAGCAAATTTTGAGTTGAGTTTGAAACTTATTGATATGTAGGAAGGTAACATAACAGTAGTAGGTTTTGAATTTATTTAATATGGCAATTTTCTTTTCTTCTAGATGCCTCTCCGATGCTCTAGGGATGAATGAAATAGAAGATGACGATAATGAATCCGAATTTAGTTCCATGGGTAGTGTTATGTCCTTAAATGAGCTTTGTAAGTCTACTGGCGCTTTGAGCTTTAGGGGGTCAGGGATAAGAAGAAATAGATGGATATCAAGGTATTTAATTTTACAAGATTTCAAAAAGTTTTTTGGAGTGTTAATTAGTAAGACAAGTAGTGAAATAAGTCAAGTTAATTCCGTTTTTGATAAACTTATGTGTTTGTTTTAAGGTCTTGCCGAGCATTGCAAATGTCAGGCCCTCCACCTCAACCTGCTGGCCATCCGTTCACAGGCACATTAACTAGTCAGCTTCGATGCACAGAGTGTGGATACAAGGTATTGTTCTTCTGAATTGTATTTTCTTATTCGTTTAACTATTGGAATAATGATCAACATAGAATAATTAAGGGAAATAAAACCTTTGGGCATGCCAAGATAAAGAAACATATCTGTTTCAAAGCTTGGTATATAGAAATGGTTTTCACCGATTTTCATGTTCTTTACCGATTGTAGTATTAACTTGTACCTTCCTCTCCAAAGCCTCTAGCAAGTCTATATTGGAGGTAGGTATTCTAAAAAATTGACCTAGGTTGATTTCCCACTGGAGAATTCAAATTGGTGAACACAAAATAATTATCTTGCATTTCCTAATCACTTGCTCTTAAATATCAGAGACCATGATAGTTCCTGATACAGAATTGTCAGACTTGGCGTAATAAACCACGAATAATTGTGATCTGCAAGGAAACGCTAAAAATGGTTTGCAGAGCTTGCTGAATGAACACGTAGTTTTTACGAGACGAAATCTTGGCAAATCGGACAAATCGGCGGAGTTAAGTACCGCTTTGATACGCACGAGTAGAGTATTAAAATAAAAAAAGAACAAAGTATATGATCCCAAAACTCTCCTCAAATGAAATTTAAAGCTTTTTACATCGGCTTCCCAGATTACTCCAAAATGAGGGGAGTTTGTGGGAATAAAATGCTAGGAAATGCCTTAATTATTTATTGGTTCTGAAATCTTTGCCTGATTTTCTTATAAAAATTCACCCATCAAGCGAAGATCCTTGTTAGCCTTAACAAAATTGGTGCCGTTGTCAGAAGAAAAATTTTCTGCACTTAGAGAAATAACTAACTCTAAATGCATGGCTCGGGTGCTAAAACAGATGAATACAGCCACCCAACATTTGATGATTTTGCATTCCCTACTGCGTCGATCTTTCACAGCGATAGCGAAGGGACCGGCGTAATCTACACCAACTTTGGTAAAAGGCAACGCTGATTGAACCCGTGCCGCAGGTAAGTCGCCCATTATATGCTGAACCTTGCATGAATCGTAGCTGGAACATCGTACGCAATCTCGCACTATTATCCGGGCTAAGGTACGACCAGAAATGGGCCAAAAGGTATCGCGAACGTGTAATAACAGCAGCTGAGGACCCGCGTGTAGTCTCTCATGCTCGTGTTGTAAAATTAATTTCGTGAGATGATGATGAGGCGATAATAGAATAGGATATTTCTTGGATTACGCGTAATCAGAATTGGACAATTGACCGCCAACGCGTAACAAATCCTTTTTATCCACAAAGGGGTTTAGATTTAAAATTCTACTATTAGATGGTAAATTACGCTTCATGGATAATACCGCGATTTCTTCTGGGAAAGATTGAACTTTAGCCATTTTCAATATTTTATGAAAACTTTCAGCTGTTAAGAAACTGAAATTGCGTAATCCCTTAGCCGTTTTAGCATTGTCATGAAATCTGAGAATGTAAGCCACAGTTCGCTTTAAATGAACAACGTTGGTGAATCTCTCGAAGGGAAAGTCAATTATCGGAGTGGAAGCCACCATTGAAACTTTGCGTATTTCTGGCAGCTCCTCAACCCAAATGGGGTTTACTGGCCAATCCGCTTTGTCACGGATCAACTAAGACGGACCGAACCACCAAAATTCGGATTTTAATATGTCGTTTGGTCTTGCGCCACGATAAACGAGATCTGCGGGATTCTCCTTCGTGGGAACATGCCTCCACGAATAAGATTCGGTCAGCTTTTGAATCTCAGCGACTCGATTTTTGACAAACGGTTTTAATAAATTTGGTTGAGTAACCAGAACTATCCTATCCTAGAACTATCATTGAATCGGACCAACAGAAAACGCGATGTAATTTAACCTCAAAAATATTCGATATATTGGATAAAGGTCGAAATAATAACATTGTGCAGTGCACAAGTCAAGTTTAGGCGTTGTTAATGGCTTTAAAGGAGCTACCTTTGACTTGGAACATAGCAAATGAGACTCGCGCTTTCTTTGCCTATTTGAAGAAACTGCGTATATACAAGCCCCATAGCCATTCTCAGAAGCATCGGCAAACCGATGTAAATCAATAACCGTGGGATTGTTACAAAGTACTCTTCGTTGACTTTTGAATGAATTTAATACGTTTAATTCCTGTGTAAACTCTGACCACGAATCTATGAGGTTAATTGGTAAAACTTGATCCCATTCCAGCGTTTCTAACCATAGCTTTTGTAATAATATATTTGCGATAATTATGCACGGACTAATCAACCCCAAAGTGTCACAAATCGTAGCTATTTGTGAAAGGATGATTCGTTTTGTGATTTGATGTCTTTCGGGAACTACAATTTTGAAAACCAAGAAATCGGTATTGCATAACCACGAGAGACCTAATATTTTATCGCAATTCTCTCCTTCGACAGAAAATTCGACAAAATTTCCTGCGTTATCGGTATCCACGTCATCTAGTACCGATGAATCGTTTGACATCCATTTTTGGAGGAAAAATCCTCGCTTTTGAAATAAGCCAAAAATTGTGTTACATACGTATTTTGCTTCTTCGAGCGAATCAACGGTTGTAACAAAATCGTCCACGTACATATCCTCTCGTATAATTCTAGCAATTTTCGGATTTTCAATTCGTGTAAACATCGAATAGCTAGAAACGGGGCTGCAGTGATGCCATATGTAACAGTGTTAAGTTGATAAGTTTTTTCTGGCTCATTCGGATTTGCACGCCATACTATTTTCTGTAAACTACGTTGTTCTGGGTTTATAAGTACTTGCCGGTACATCATCTTAATGTCAGCTAATATGACAATAGATCGCATTCGAAATCGTAGAATAATAGATAGTAAATCGGACTGGATCGTAGGCCCGGTCATTTGTAAATTATTTAAAGATAGGCCGGAAGAAGTCGGGGGTAATTTTGTGGTTGAACTGGATTCTCGCAAAACTCCGTGGTGAGGTAGATAGTATTCGGGTTTACTCGGATCGCACGCTTCATTCGTAATATCTGTCATGTGACCGAGGTTTTCGTATTCTTTCATAAAGTTAACGTATAAGTATTGAAAAGTATCATTGGATTGAAGTCTCTTCTCGAGACTAGAAAATCGTTTAATTGTCGTTTCGCGTGAAGAACCGAGCTTATTAGGAGAATCGTTTAAAGGAAAAGAAACTATATATCTAAATTTTCTACAAAATGCTTTTCGCATAAAGTTTCCTCAACAGATAATATTTTTTTTTGTCAGGAATTTCCTCCACTGGCCAAAATTTAGCTAATTGCTCTTGGAAGCCAAGGTTTTTACTAAAATGACATACGGTACTAAAATTGAGAGGGGGAAACGGACCTGCTATGACCCAACCTAGACTCGTATTTTGCAGTGGACCTGTCTTACCTAAATTTATTTTTCCAGCTCGTAGGATGTTCCAGAATGCATAGGTTCCGATAAGTAAATCGATCTTTTGATTTTTGTCAAATTCAGGATCGGCCAATTGGACATTAGCAGGAATGTTAAACATTTTTCGTTCAATAAAAACGTCTGGTAAACTATTCCTGATTGTTTCGAGCATAAAGCAAGAAAGATTAAATGTATATGAATTAACTGCAGAATGAATATTTAAAAAACATTTGTAACTCGCATGTGATATTTTATTGTTGATTCCATATATCGTTAAAATTGTTTTGGATTTAGGTAATTGCAATTTGCGACAAAGCTCAGATGTCATGAAACTGGATTGTGAACCACAGTCGAGTAGCGCACGCGCGCTTATAAACTTACCTGCAGAATCTCGAATATTAACTCTAGCTGTGGATAAAATTGCATTTAGTGCTGCAGCTAAATGACAACTGGTATTTTGACTATCATTTCGAATTCCGGCAACGCAGATTCATCTTCGTGAGTAATACGAATGGCGGTTTTCGTCTCTCGCGTTGGGTGTAAGATCATATTATGTTTTGCTCCACAAAGTTTACAACCAGACCACGAACAATCTTTTGTTACATGATTACGACGCAAACAGTTCTGGCATAAATGTAATTTCTCTGCTTTAGCAATCCTGTCGTGTACGGCTAGCTTTAAAAAATCGGGACAATGGAATAACTTATGACTTCGATTGCATAACAAACAGAGATATTTGAAATGACTATCTCCGCTAGATTAAATTTCTTCTTCATTTCCAAGCAAACTTCTTGAAAAGCTAGGTTTACTATTTCTATTTGCATTGAAATTATCGTCTTTATTACCTTGAATTTCTTTCTGGCTATTGTCCATACTTATTTCAAAATTTTCCAATAAGTCAGCGCGTTCTTTTAGAAAATTCTTGAAATAATCTAGGGACAAGAATTTCTCTGTTTCGCTCTCAGTTGTTCCCACTCGCGAGACGTGTTTTTATCTAGTTTACTAGAAACCGTGTAGATAATTAACGTATCCCAATATTCAGTGGGCTTACCCAACTGTTTGAGGCTAACGAGATGTTTACAAAGATTGTCGCTTAAATTGCGAATTTTTGAAGCAGATTTGTCGGTAATAGATTCCATGTTGAAAATAGCGTTAACGTGATTTTGAATTAAAAGGTTTACATTATTGAATCCTTCGCATAAGGTGTTCCAAACAATTACATAATTATGTGCGCAAAAACTCTATTGATTGAAGTACCTGCTGCGCAGACCCAATCAATCAAAGAAGCACGTAGATAGTGAAATTTCTGGATTTCGTTAATATTGGAATTATCGTGTATAAGAGATGCAAATATTTTGCGGAAACATAACCATGTTTGAAAAAAGCCATCGAATTTCGGCAGTTTGATTTCTGGAAGTTTTACTCCAACTGTAGGATTTACATGAGAGTGTTGAGTTGAACTTGATTGATTAGAATGTACTTCCCTCTGAGGACATATTATACATTTCTCGAATAATCCCTTTGCTTTCGACAAAATGGAATAAAATTTGTTATTACATTCTTCGCGTTCATGTAATTGTCCCTCAAAATCGTCTAACTCGCTTTCTATTTCGATTTGAATCTCGTCAAAATTTATGAGCAATGTTTCAGTATCGCTTATTCGTTGTTCGAGCTGACGGATTCACTATTGTTCGTTCTAACTTTTCAGTCGAGCTTTGCAAGCTTTCAATAGAATTGATGTATTTTTCGAAAATTGTTAACTTTGCTTTAAGAGAACTTCGTTTCTTTATTAAGGCCTTGACCTTGTTCTTTCCCATTTTTACAATGATATCAAGCAAAACAAAGAATCTAAACCAATAAATCTATGAATCTGTAAATCAAATCTATTACGAAAATAATGAATCCCAAATATCAACAACGTATCTATCGCATACAATAGTCGAACGTATCAAATTGTACTAACGTAAAAGGATTATGTAATCGGAAGGAACTCACCGCACAAATTCTCTTTGCTCGTCGGCTGTCGCAGATCGCAGAACTTAGATGGTTCCGAATCGCTTTTCTACGTCTTTCGGCTTTCCACTGTCTCTGGCGGGAGCGGGATCAAATCTGCCTAACGCCGCAGCGATTGGCTTTTCTCGTCTGATTTCGTATTTTCGGGACCACGAGTTGTATCACCCGGTTTGATAAGGACCATGTAGCGTGTAGTGGACTGAAGCACTAATTAACGTTTTATTTCGCAAAATTACAAAATGATTAAATTCGATGAAAGCATCTCTGTCAGTCTTGTCAGGTGGATTTGCTTGTGACCGCTCTTCGTTTGGAGGGTCCCAGGAATACGGAACAGATTTTCTATTAAATCGATATTTCCTGGAAATTCGCATAGCATAGACTCTCGGTAAACTAAGTAAGTAAAACATTCAAACGTCAGTAAATCGGTCATTAATCGACTGTGTAGGCGGCAGTGAAGTTTCATTTTTCCTCCGCCGGAGCTTTACTTTTCACTTTTCCGCCGGCGGAGGTAAAAGTGTTACCATAGTAACATAGATACAAACAAACAACAAAGCAAGCGTCAGCAACTCAAGAATTATTAAACTAAAATTTGTATTTATCACTCAATTTGTGCACTGAATTTCTGAAAATCACTAATTTAGGAACAAATTGGTTATTAACTTAATCGAACTTACTCAATAACTGCTTATCAATATGGAATTAAAACGCAATCGGAGACGCAATTTTAAAAAAATAATTATTGTTGACAGTGTCCACTGACAGCTTTATGTTACATTACTATAGCAACGACCAGTGCCTATTCACCGATACCAGTCTAAGCCGCCTTGCAAACCAACTTATCTTTGATAATAATTATTATTATTACTATTAAAAAGAGACATTTTTGCATTAATTTGTCGACATTTGAAGAAAAAAGCAGCATATTTTATGTGGAGGAAAAGTTACTTTTCATGGCTTGCTCTCTATTACCAGCCTCACTCCGTTCGGCTGTTAAACACGAGCGTGCCATGACAAGTATGACTTTTCCTCCATATAAAATAATATACTATTCTATTAAATCGATATTTCCTGGAAATTCGCATAGCATAGACTCTCGGTAAACTAAGTAAGTAAAACATTTTTGAATTTGACAGCAGTCTAATGAAAGAGCAACGAAGAAAAATCAAAACTGTGCGAATAGGTTTGCCAGCCTAAAATGTTACTCGTTTCGTTTTGGAAGGCAAGTTTATTGAAGTTGTTTGCATAAAACAGAATTAATTGATGTTTTAAACCTGTTAATTATGTATTTTCAGTCGGCGGTACGTTACGACAAATTTGAAAGCCTTTCATTACCACTTCCAAGCGGCGCTGGAGACTTAGGTTGGGGTCGTCACAAGCTGCATCAGCTATTAACAAATTTTGTGACACCTGAAGTGGTCCAAGATGTTCAGTGCGAGGGCTGCAATAAGGATAGAGATCCGGCAATGTCACCTATTTTGTCTAGGCAAATCAAGATACTTAATTTTGGCAAGGTATGTATTTTAATAATGTAACTTTGTCTTGGCCCAGATTAACCTACACCAGATACGAAAGTCCGAGTCGGCACCTTTTTCGGCCTGCCCACAAAGGCGGCATCGGTTTCGGATTAAGGCGCGCGTTTGTTGGACCATGGAAATAATTTATTTATTGTGATTCCGGAAAAACGTTAGTTGCACCAGTTAAGGAATTAATAAAACTACCAGAAAAATAAAATAACATTTTATATTATGATAAATTTGCAAACCAAACATATCAAAAAATCTGTTATATATATAAATGAGACATTTTAATTTTTCGATTGGTTTTGTCTGGTTTTCTCGAGGATTTCAAATCTCTGTTGGCGTATTTAAGAGTATAAAAAATTCTAAGTCTTATAAATAATTTTTCCACGAGCGTGCGCAAAGTGGCTACTTTGCGTACGCTACTCAGTGCGCGAAGTAGTACTTTCCCGCACGCTATGCGGGAAAACGTGGGGGAAGGGGAAAGTAAATTTCTCTAAAATCACCAGAGTCAAGAAAATGTTCATATATTTTTAGAAACTTTACTCTTTAGGACTTTTTATGCAATATAAGAAATCGTTTTAAGTTATAATATTATATATTATATTATTATATTTCCCTAAGAATTTCCGTAATTCGCGATATTGTAACTTAAACCAAAATGAACCATATATTTTGAAATCCTCGGTATGACAGATACTTTTTCTTTTATTTAAATACGGGTCATTATTATTATTACTATTCTGCGCTTGTTTGGACCGCGCTCGTAGAAAAAATATTGTTCCTAACACTTGCGCAAAGTGATTGTACGTTTTCGCAAATTATTTGCAAGGATGATCAAATTCTATTTTGCTCATTTCAGTAAGGCATGCGTTGGAAATTCCAGGCTTTGTTGACAAAGCATCAAATAGAGACACAAATATTTTTCTAACTTATAAATATAAAAGAGGAACTTCTCGTTGGGAGATTTTACACTCCCAAAAATATTTTCTTCGGAGTCATACGCTATAAAATGCATTAAGAAATTAGAGTTATTAAGTAAGTTACATTGTTCTGAGAAATTTATGCAAATTTTTCACACTTGTTGCACAATATACTATTTCGATGAACTCTCTGAAACTGGATTGGAGTAGGGTTTACTGAATTACCTTCCTGTTGCCCAATGTTCCCGAAATAATTTTCTAGGCAATCCTGATTTACTCTTTTACATTTTAAGTATGTGAATCAGGCTTTCTCAAGACGGGGCCATAGAACTGGATTCCTTTTATCGTAGTCATCCACGAAGTACGAAATTTACATTTGATTGTAATATTCTTGCCACCTTTGTTTGTTTACATCAGTTAAGTAGGTTGTCCCATCAAGTTTTTGTAATATTGATAATAGACCATTGATGTGGCATGCCGACAAGTAGTAGTAACAAGTTGACAACGATGCGCTTATTTCTTTAAATGATCGGGCCAGTTTCTGAAGCCATTCTAAATTATTTTTACCTTAAGAGTGTATGATCCTATTATTGCTACTTACTTATTCTATAAAAAACTGATCGACTATTTATTGCTCATAAGTCCATATGGCATTTAATTCATGTTTTATTCATCAATCAGCCTTTTTAATGAAAGGCATACAATAAATTCAGAAAACACTTAAAAATCGGGGGGCCCTAATATCAAATAATAATTACCTATTTATTTTATCATTATCAATTCCTTGACGTTGATAAATAATAATTTATTGTTTTACATACCATGTGGAATCTGTAGCGAAAGAAAAAAAACATGTATCTCTATTTTCAGATGTACAACATCTGCAAATACACTTATATCCCGTCATAATAAATAAGCGGTTAAATTTTACAAATTCACACGTTCGATGATCATTCGTAATCGAAGCGCCCAGACTAAAAATTCAGCATTGCGAGTTCTACTGAAATGCGATCGAACAGAATCGCCCGTACTATTCCTTCCGCTCGATCTGGGAAGAAAGTAGGGGGAGTTGTACGCTATTGCCGCCGCGTACATTCGTATCTGGTGTAGGTTAATCTGGGGTCTTGGCTTATGATTTTCTCTGAATTTGCTGCAAACCTTCTTCAGAAACAAGTAGTTATTTCTGGGAAAACGATGGTCCGAGTTGCCTTTGAAACTAGGCAAAAGCTGCCATTTTTTTTTTAAATATCGCGTTACTTTTGGTTAATTCAGAGAAACAAAAGAACATTAATTTGTATATATTTTGAACATATTTTTCTTCCAGTTGCCGTTATGCCTTTGTATACATATTTCACGCAACACATGGTCACCCAGTGGAATGTCAAAACGGCAGGATTACATCCAGTTTCCTATGCGACTGTCCATGTCTGCATATACATTTATTCAAGCTCATTACCAAAGAAAAATTCCAGGGGTAAGTAGAGTAAAAGCACTATTACCACCGAACTTTAACTATACGATAAGAAGGACCACTCAATGGCGGCAACTTTGATGTACGTGTTTAGCGAGCGCTACAAAGGAATCGTCTTTTATTTTCTTCGTTGCCTGGTAACGATTGGCCGACTCCGCCGCACACAGGTTGAATTTCAATAAAAGCTGGCCATAAACGATATTTTCGTTTGCGGTATTTTTAATCAAATTTATGACGAAATTATTTATAGCACTCTAGTACTCTAGTTGGCTTTGGAAAAACACAATTCATATCTTTTGAATTGTTTACAGCGTCTTGTCAAACTTACGTTATGGTTTTTCTATTATTATCACCAAATAAATATTTTGATAAAGTTTGTATTCAACTGGCTGTTTCAAAAATCTATTAACGTTTTTAATTAGTTATTATTGATAACAATACTTAAGGTGTGTAATAACTAATATTTAAAAGATTTTGATTTTGTGTTAATGATTTCACTATATTTCCGACTACAAATATTCTGACAAAAGGATGTGCTGGCCGCCACGTCATTGGTCGCCTGCCAACATGATTGTTTTATTTGTATCATGGCCTGCCGATATTCTGCTAGTTTTCGCGCGGGGAAGGAGACACGCCGTTGACGTGCCGCCGCGGAGAGTGATCCTTCTTATCATATAGTTAATATTCGGCGACCAAATACATAATAAAAAGATAAAGACTGTACTATACTGCTAACGTGCTAATATTCCGGTTGAGGTTATGTGTTGGTGTTATACCTAATTGTGCAACAACTGAAGTCAGATTATCAGAAAATGGCGCGCCGAATTGAGGATTCCTTATTAACTAAATTTGTACCGTGCGCAGTTTTCCCTGCTGCTGTCTTGTTTGAGCAATTACGTTTCTCTGTTTTTTGCTTCATATGTTGTACTGAAAGTATTTTCAAAATGGTTTTATGTCATTTAAATTACCCTTAACGCAACGCATTATTAAATTGGAATTTTAAAAACTCCGTCGGTACGGGTGGGCAAGAAATTGAATAATCGATTAAACGCTTAATATTTTAACAAATAACTGAATAATAGATTAATCGAAATAATCGATTAATCGATATTTTCTGAAATATTAATCGATAATTTCTTAAAAGTGAATCGAATGATCGATTATTTTCGCCCATCCCTAATGCCATAATATTGTAGTAAGTGAAACTGAAGCTGAAATTTCGGTAGAATCATTATTGCTGATGCAAGACTGATGTTATGAAAAGAGGTAATAAATACTTTGGCTGAATCAGCAGATAAAATTTATAATTTAGTTTTAATTTGTAAATATAGCTTTGATATTACCTTGGGAGAGTCAGAATATAAGCAAGTGTTCTTGAACAACAGCTGCACTGATGCTTCTCTATTTTTTACTAGTTTGGTCCCTATTAGATTAATATATAAAAATAGCGATGACTCTGAAATAATTGTATGGCAAAATTGCAGGCCCTCGTCAACGCGTTTCTGTCGTCCACTTAACATTCATTTTGCTCGTGAGACTTCTGAATTACCCGTTGGAAAAACAAATTTTGTATCATCAAATTTAAAACAACGAATTTTCAAAATTATTTTTTAAAACGGTTTAAGAGCATACAAATGATTTTTATACATGATTTTTATCGTTAGTGATAATTGATACACCCTATATATAAATATAGATGATGAGCCAAAAACTCGACAATTATTTGCCTAAAACACGATATCTTAAACGTCTAATACTTAATAACTTTTATGTCTTATTTCTGGTAAACCTTATTATGGCCAGCTTTCCTAGAAATTCGACCAGTGTGCGCCGGGTCCAAAGGTCGCCTGCCAGTATCCTGTTAGTTTTCGCGCGGGGAAAGAGGCATACCGTTGACGTGCCGCCGCGGAGAGTGATCCTTCTTATCGTATAGTTAATGTTCGGTGCTATTACTGAATGAAATGGATATAAAGTCTATCCAAATTTCATATACGCCTGATGTAAACAAAAGCACATGTATGCCTGAATCGCACAGGGTCGTACTTTACTTTAAGATCTTGTAGATAATTAAAGTAAAATTTGCTTATATTATTTTATTATGTGTATTGATTTAAACATGTATTGTACCGTATACATTCGACCGTTGTATACAAAGTCTCGCATATTTTACTGAAATATTCTAGATTAAAATATATGCGCGATTTAAACTACGTAAAGCTAAAATAAAAGTTGATATGATTATTAGTTTAACGTTAACATAGGGGCCAACATTTTTTTTGCATGTTATGGCTAAGTCACTTGAATTTGGTGCTATTCCAACTCGGGAAAAATCTTTATATCTCGTAGGTTTTACTGCCGCATTCTGAATTAAAACATGAGGGAAGTTTAAACTGTGTTTAACTAAAATGGAAATTGATATGATTGTTAATTGAAGTTTAACATAGTGGTAAAAAATGTTTTTGCATTTTATGGCAAACTTACTTAAACATAGTGCTGCTACTCGGACTCTGATAAATCGGATAGACCTAAAGAACTATCATCACTATCGTAATCTCCAGCGGTTCTATTTGAGCTTCTATAATGTTATCCAGCTCCCACATTTTTGTTTCAACTTTTTCACGGACATGCTTGATATACTTTTTCCATTTTTCTGGGGAAATTAATGCTATTCCTGCCTGAAAAATATTTTTCATGTCCCCAAATTAAATGTTGTATTCTTATCGGCTACATATCGTTTAACATCGGCCCAAATTAACTCAATCGGGTTCAGCTCACAATGATATGACGGAAGGCGAAGTATTATTTTTGTTTTATTGTTTAGCCATTTCGTCTATTGCATATTAATCGTATTGCTTTTTATGCTGCTTAACGAGACCCAGTAGTTGGATTTTCAGCATTTTGTCATTGAACTCGATACCTTTGGATTGTAGCCATTTTTGAATATCATCTTTTCTAAACGCAGGTGTGGATATTTTTTCGACCTTTCTGGAATGGTAGGGCGCGTTATCTAGCAGGTTAACACAGTTGTCTTTCAGCTTTGGTAAGGTGTTTGAAAACCAATTTTTTATCTGATCGGACGAAAAACGACACCTTTCCGATGTGTTTTCTCACCGCAAAAGTCATGATTCCAGTATATTGTATTCGTTGCTTGGCAACATGCAACAACTGTACAAGAATAGAAAATAACTGTCCGGGAATATAACATTCCCGTCCTAGGCCGGGAATGTAACATTTCTGTTCATTCAAATGCCTTGTTTGTCAGATCTGACGTCTATCAAAAGTAAAATTTAGCTGTAGTTTCCGTAGCTACGTAATAAACTTCAAACTCGCTCAATTCAAACCTTGATTTTATATTGAGTTAAATTTAAAACACCGTTTTTATTTAGAGTAATATTTGGCTCTATTTTTATAAGTACGTATTCCAATTAATTTCGATCGGATAAAAAATAGTATGTGCAACTCGTAGGAAAAGCACATTCCTGGACTCCTGTGTTGCTAGCCTCGGCTGCGCCTCGTCCAGCAACTACCACAGTCGTCCAGGAATATTTTGCTTTTCCTCCTAGTTACACAATATACTATTCAAAGGATTCTTCACACATTTCTTCATGATAGTCGTCGGATTTTTTTGACTCAAAGGCCCATAGTGCAGCAGGCATAAAACCTTTTTCGCTTCCAATGTGGCATATAATGAGCCTTTTACCTAGAAGTTCCTAGAAAAATCAATAACTCGCTTAGTGTTTTGGGATTATCATAATAATTAGTGGCCAATCTAAAATACCTGGTTGAAGGGTTGCAATACATTCTTCTTGTTACAATTGTCATAGCTCAAATTATTTGGAAATTCCTACGGAGATCTTTTTTTACTTTATTTTATTATATGAAGATTAATGATTATTTATTTACCTCTAATTCTTCACTTAACAAATTCAGTGACTATTTCTGTCAATTTATTGGAAGACCCTAAAATAAAAAAAAAAACGGATTTATAGATTACGTAACGCAAGGGTATCAAATTTGTCATGTCATACATTTGTTACGTTTTCGTAACATGCGTCAATTGTCAAATAATGTCAAGTGATGACTGGTCAGTTAAAAATCTATTTTAACCCGAAGTAAAAAACAAAATATCAATTTAATGAATGAAATACGTATTATCATCTTTATACGGTTGCGTTACGGTTACGTTGCCTCAATCTGTAAATACGGCTAAGTTCAGTTTTTACCTATTAGATCATTAGACGATCTGGAACTGATTTAATTTTAAATAAAACCAATTTTCTATTCACTTCTTCGTGTTTTAACGGATTTGCCTATTTGGCTCATATAGGTTTTAGGTTAGGGCATGATCCACATGTTTACGAATAAACATATAGTTAAATTTACTGTTCTCGTTATTTTATCTTTTTGTCTTTCATTAGATTGTAAAGATTGATAAGGTACAGGGTTACCCAACGAGGACTAGACAAGGCGATTTTTTGACTTTCCCTGTACTTTTATAAAAAAAAACTGAAATAGCCATCTTATATAATTTTCTCCCGCGAATTCGGATATGTTCAGCAAAAACAATTGAACATTAAGTAAAAGTGCTAGGGGTCACTTTGATATTTTTTTAAATGGGATGCCATATTTTTAATGTGCTTATCCGATTTTTCATATAAATTTTGATCTAAAATGATGGATTTTTAATTAAAAAACGCCCTTTTTCTTCAGAAAATGTTCGTCTACCGTACGATTAATACCAGATAGATGGATACGCGTTTCACCTGTTCAAACTTTAATCTGCTGTAAAGCAGTCAGACCAAATAACATAGACAAAGAAAAACCCTTTTTGCTTTCTCTATGCCAAATAATCAACTTTCAAATTTCTATACTATATTTTTCGGTCTTCCTGTCGGTACTGTTTTATTTTTTGTAAGTATTCTCTCGGTCACAAAACAACTTCATCTCTGTCTAAGTCAAAGTCAAAGTCAAAAATGCTTTATTAGTGCAAGATAATGTTCTCATTCACAAAGCAGGTTAAAATAATTAAACAAAGTATTCCATAAAATACAGGAACAAACCAAAAACAATTTTAAAATAATCTAAGAGATAAATTAATTTAAAGAATAAAATAACATTAAATAAACAAATTGACATCAAACAAACGTCAATATACATGTTATATACTAACAATATTAAAAATGCCAAGAAATATAACCGTAAAATACAGACACATAGAGAAAAAACTATAAATAAAATAATAATGAATTTAATATTTATATACGAAGATAAAGTCCCCTAAGCATTTATCTTGACATTCGCCAGCGCAAGGATGTCAGTCAAAGGAGTCGGCATAAAACTCTGCCACAGTGTAGTAGGCCTTACTCACCAATAACCTTTTTAAGTGACTTCTAAATAATCGCAAAACATGCAGAGATTTAATATCTGCCGGGAGATGATTATAGATTTTTTTTCTTTCGTAAATTAATGATTTTTTGGTAAGGGTGCTTGTAGGGATAGGAAGAAGAAGATTGTTAGCGCCACTAGTATTGTGCAGTCCAGGTAGACGTTCCATCGAACCTAAAGTCCGTTCAAGTCTATTGCGCTGTTACGTCATATCATTCCGTCTTTCTTTATGCAATGAACGTATGTACTAAATTGGTCCGTCAAATTGGAATCTTTGACATCGATTTGCGTCAATGTCAAAATATCATAACGAAAATATAAGATTTAATTCATTTACTGATTTGTTGGTAGTTGGTTTGTGTTTTACGCTAATAATTGCTAATAAAAATCGTTTTGAGATGCCCCACCGGTTTAGTGAGAAAGAGCAAGCTTTAATTTTAAAATTAGAGCATTATTTCACACGTGAAAAAGATGCTGGTAGGCCACTTTTACCCTGGAAAGCTGTGCATAATGTAAGTAATTTTTTATTTATTTATTTGATAATGCTAAAAAATGATATCTCTAGAAAAAAATTATTTTTGATGTGTAAACATCTTACGCGGCGATATGAGGACAAATCTCGGCAAATGAGACGGAAATGCGCAAACCAATTATAGCGCTAGGGTGGTATTATATACAATTTTGCCATTTAAAATCGTTTTAAATGAATTTTAGACGATAAAAAAGCATATTTTAAATTAAACGAACAGTGTATTTGGATCCATAGCACAGCTTATTTTTAATGGACGAATTTAAAATGAATTTGCGCTTCAAAATCCACGACAAATTCGTTCGAAGCCATGGCTATCGGCCTAAAAAAGCCCGAATTTTCGGATTTTTATACAATTTTGCCATTTAAAATCGTTTTTGAAGGAATTTTAGACGATAAAAAGCATATTATTATTTTAAATTAAACGAACTGTCAAAATTATTATTCAGATGACCAGACGTTTAAAACAATTTTGTCATAAGTATGTAAAATTGATAAAAACGAAACGTACTCCGGAATAGAAAACAGGTACAGAGACATCTTTTGGCTAGTGTAAAAAATAACGTACGAGTCTATCTAAGACGTACGGATCTTTTCTTTTGACGTCAGAAATTCTGACGTAACAGCGCAATAGCCTTGAATGGACTTTTGTGGACTAAAGTGGCAGTCTCGAGAATAAAGAGAGATGTCAATGTTAAAATCTTTTTGTCTATGAAAATTGGACGACATGATTGCCTTTGACTAACCCCCACGATGTAACGCACTGCTTTCTTCTGAAGAACAACCAGGATATTCAGCAAATACTGGCTACTCATGCCCCAGAATGGTATGTCGTACCTCAAGTGAGAATCGAACAAAGCAAAATATACATCTCGTGCCACTCCAGAACCAAGTGCGTCCCTAGCAGCTCTCACTGCAAAACATGCAGATGACAATCTCTTGCTTAGGTTAATAATGTGATCCCTAAAACGTAACTCACAGTCAATGAAAACTCCCAGAAACCTAGCAGCAACCCTTACATCCACTGGTTCATTGCCCAAACTCAGCCCCGCCATGTCACATCTGAAACCCATCACATGGGTTTTATTAATATTTAAGAAAAGTTTGTTACAATCAAACCAGGCCTTTATCTCCAATATGTCTCCGGATACATTCTGTCTCAAAGCATCAACAGAGTCATTGCATATAACAGAGGTGTCATCCGCAAAAAGCGTAAAACGACCAGATATCCCGACACTAACAAGATCGTTAATGTAAATTAAAAACAGAAGGGGTCCCAGAACAGATCCCTGTGGCACCCCATTTCCGATATTCAAAACTGTTGACTTACAACCTGACACAACAACAAACTGCCGTCGATCCTCTAAATACGAGCGAAACCAAGCAAGAGAAGAGCCCCTAAATCCATACAACTCAAGCTTGGAAAGCAATATTTCATGGTTAACGCAGTCAAAGGCCTTGGTAAGGTCACAGAATACCGCAGCCACTGCCCTACCATCATTAAGATCGCGGTAAACGCTAGTGAGCAGATCAAAAATAACATCGTGGGTTCCCAAGGAACCCTGAAACCCAAATTTCCTTGACGATACAAGATTGTGTAATTGAAGGAAACTCCATATTCTGGCTGTAACGATCTTTTCAATAACTTTGGATACAGTCGAAAGCAAAGATATCGGACGATAGTTAGAAGGATCCTGAAAGTTGCCACCCTTATGCAATTTTAGGCAGGAAGGAAATCTACCTGTCAACCACGAATCGTCGATACCAAATGCCAAGACCTCCAATGCATCATCAGGCAATGCTCGAAGTAATTCGCAAGATAGTTCATCGACACCACACGACTTAGAATTCTTAATATCACTAAGTGCTTCATAGTCTCACACTCTAAAACAGGGGTAAAGCAAAACGAATCTGCAACAGATACGTGTGCGAGATAATTTAGAGGATTCCCCGAGGTTGAAATTTTATCAGTCAAACTACCAGCCACACTACAATAAAATTAATTTAATGTGTTGGGATCTACATCCATTTCGCGACAACCATGCTGCATGGAACGGTTACACACTTCTCCCACAATAGACCAGGATTCCTTTTGCTTGTTTTTAGCCTCCGACAGCCTACTGCTGTAGTGAAGTTCCGTAGCTGCTTTCACCAATCGACGATAAATATTACGATATCTATTGCAATAAGATACAAAATCGGGATTGTTTAGGAAAAACTTTTTAATGGTATTAAGGCAGCGCAAGTTTCTAACAGAAATTCTTAAACCCTCCGTAAGCCAAGGTTTCTTCTTTCTTGACTTATGCTTGATCCATCTCAATGGAAATGCTCTGTTAAAAACATCCAGTACAACCGAATGTCTAATAATAAACTATTTCTTCCTCGGATTTTAAATATAAAATTAAGTTTTTTTTAAGAGTTTATAAAATGTACTTCTTTTAAAAGTGGGTAAAAGCGGATCATCGTTGACATCTTTCAGCACTTTATCAATAGCTGAAAGTTCATTTCTAAAGAAGAATTGATGCACTTTGCGCCTTATCACATTTTTATCATAGTCTTCCACAGTATCACAAATTTGTTTATCCCGTAGCTTTCTTTTTGGTTCAGAAAATGTATGATTTCGTTTATACTCCTTTAAAACAGTAAAAACGGATTTAGAACACATCCCTGTTTTAGCAGCAACTCTCCTTTCAACTTCATGTATTACCACCTTACCAGGGTTTTCTAAATGTTCATGCTTATAAATATTAAGAACGATTTCTTTTATTCGTATGTCCAGATGTCCCTTTTTAGGCCGCTTGAGAAAGAATGTTACTGCGCGACGCGTAGCGCAGTAATCTTTCGAAAACGGCAATCTTACTTTGCGCTCGAAAAACATACAGAACTTTTTCTACAGCCGCATTTTTTAAAATTAAATGCACATTTTTCTCTATACTTATTCCGAAATTTGCAAATGACTGTCAGTTTTGACATTTATGTTCGGGCTTCGGGCATATTTAGAACAGGAGTGCCAGCAACAAACTGTAACAAACGCACGACTGTGATTTATTTTTCTTCGGTTTCCATGACCATTCTTAGCACACTAGACGGAAAAAGTGAGAATTCCCTTTTCCATGTTCGCGCTAGAGCGCAAAATAAGGATCCACGGCATTCGTCGATTTTGCGATTCCATTTGAATTTAGTATTTAGTTATATTGCGCGCGGTTGTAGAAAAAACAATTTTCTCAACTTCATCGGCCGTGTCTGTGGCGAATATAATATCGGTAAATGAATATAAAAAATCCTAACTAAATTTAGTAAAAGCCATGCACTACGTAAGCACTAAATAATCCAAAAAGTGTAACTAAAAATACTAAAACTAATCTAAAAAGTAATAAATTTTATTTCGAACAAACACTGTAATGACTTTATACAAAAGGTATTTTTCAAGCATGGAAATCACAGGGAAAACTGAATTGGACCCTGGTCAAAATAACTAGGCAGCGCGGCGGCGCCGGCGTATCGAATGATTTATGACCGATTCACCAATAGGAACCCAAAACGGCTCCGCTCTTGGCTGTTGTCGAGCACGTGCTATTGTTTTCATGCGACGTAAATGAAATTCGAATAGACTTTAGTTATATTTATTGTCATTGGTGTGTAGATTATCCTAATAAGGTAGATTCAGGCGATTATTCCTAAGCTGAAATGAAACAGTTCTACTTATTTTTTTTAAGCCAATCGATTTTGCTTTGTATCTGAGATACTTCAAATTTTTGTGTATTACTTTTTAGTAGGTCATGAGCATTAAGGTTGAGTTTCTTTTCTCCACAAAATGTTAGGTTACTGGAATCTCTGTAATTTTGAATATTTATTGAATGAGACGGATCTACTTTACTGTTAGGGCGCTAATTTGACTTTCATCTTTTGGATGAGACATGTTCTAATCAGCGCTAGGGGGGAAATCTGCAGCCTTGGGTGAGTTTAGGAACTGACACATCACGAACAATCTTGCACTTAGGGTGAGTT
>MU182224.1:396957-409630 GCA_016904865.1 Pissodes strobi
GTTTAGGAACTGACACATCACGAACAATCTTGCACTTAGGGTGAGTTAAGGAACTGACACATCACGAACAATATTGCACTTAATGAAAGTAAAGCACTTTTTTTGTTCACATATTTATTTCTTTCAAGTTCAAGTTCAAAAATGTCTATATTACCTAAGTTGTGACAGTGAATAGTGAAGATTAGGCGTCGGTTATGTCGGGTTAGTTACAGTTAAAACTTTCAACAATATATCTATGTTTAATCAAACCCCCTTTTCGCACACGCTTTAACAGTTATTTGTGTATTTAGAGCGCAAAGTAACGCAGTTGCGGCTCGTGGAGTTCAGTAATGGGTGGGCAGACGAAGTGAGGAATAGAATTTTTGAAAGGCGCAGAGAAGAGGGCCGCAGGCAAATTTTTGGGGGTGCCACGCCCTATATTTACCCAAAAGTCATTGAAATCGTTTAAAAATCACGCCTTCCACGAGCTAACGCAGCGGATTTTAGTTTTTACCAAGCATTATTGACAAATTTCCCATTGGGATATTCCCAAGTCAATTAAACGTAAAAAAAGTTACTATAGTTTATTTTTGATTATTTTAATACAGCAGTCTTTGTTAACGGAAGAAAACTGCTCGTGCCAGCTGTTTATAAATTATAAAATGCCGTATTTCTTTGTTTAAAAGTAGAGCCTATATAAATTATAAATTGAAAAATACTAGTACATTTTTGGATTTCATATTTATATTTGCGAAGGGTGAAGTTTACCTACTACATCTGAATAGCTGCCACTGGTTAAATTACGATATGCATGCAAATTGCAGGAAAAAAGTGAAAGTATCTAGCGTTCTATGTTAGTCAGCATATTTGCAATTTTCTTTTCCATTCGTGCTTGCAACCCTTACCATTGTATACAATGCCTTTACTAAACAGTAAATATACCGTTCAGCAAGAACCATGGCTGTTGCTCGACACTTGCACTAAAACTTGCCATTATCCGCTTAATTTTAATTCGCATACAATCAATAATCAATCACAAACTTAGGCACTGAAAAAATATCGTCAACGGACTCAATGGCAATCCCACGGCAACAGACATGCAAGCCGAACAGCCGAATATGCCCGATGGGCTAGCCCACAGAGCCAAGCTTCCTAGGTGCCATTTGAATTTAAATGCCTTAGAAAACATTTTTAAATTTTCATTCCGTAATTTATTGTTAAAAACAATATTTTTGGCTTTACTTGTTAAAACCGAGAACCGAACAAAGAAATTATAGGTCAGAAGACAGCTGTTATTATGGTCAAAAATGGAAAACAAACAATATTTATATCATTATTTCTTAAGATGCTACCTCGACCGCCTTGGGTATGGATGGCATTGTTGGTGTACTTCAGCACGCACGCGCCACTCCTCCCTCTTTGTCTTTCTCATTGGAAATATCAATTGCGTTTGTCTTTCGGTCGGTCAGATCGTTTGGGCTCGCCTCGCCGCGCCGCACTGTATTCTTTAGCAGGGAACACTGGATATAGACGATACGACTGGTCGAGGGAGATACGATTTTTTTGGCAATAGTCAGCGATTTGAGCTCCTGTTTTTCGGTGAAGTTTTAAATGACTAATAATATAATAATTATATAAGTTTTTGAATTATGTTTGTTCTATAATAATATATAATACTGCGGACGTAATTTTTTTTTTATTTTACAGTTTACTGAATTTTTGTAGGGTGGGCACTGCCCACCCCGACGAGCCGCCAATGAAGTAACGGATTGCCGCTTGAGAAAGAATGTTACTGCGCTCCTGTTTTTCGGTGAAGTTTTAAATGACTAATAATATAATTATATAAGTTTTTGAATTATATTTGTTCTATGATAATATATAATATTGCGGACGTATTTTTTTTTATTTTACGTTTTACTGAATTTTTGTAGGGTGGGCCCCGACGAGCCGCCACTGAAGTAACGGATTGCCGCTTGAGAAAGAATGTTACTGCGCGACGCGTAACGGAGCGCAGTAATCTTTCGAAAACGGCAATCTTACTTTGCACTCGAAAAACACATAACTTTTTCTACAGCCCCATTTTTTAAAATTAAATGCACATTTTTCTTTAGACTTATTCTGAAATTTGCAAATGACTGTCAGTATTGACATATTATTCGGGCATATCTAGAACAGGAGTGCCAGCAACAACTGTAATAAACGCACGACTGTCATTTATTTATTTTCGATTGCCATGACGATTCATAGCATACTCGATGGAAAAAAGTGAGAATTTTCTTTTCCATGTTCGCGCTAGAGCGCAAAATAAGGATCCGCGGCATTGGTCGATTTTGCGATTTCATTTCAATTTAGTAATTAGTTATTTTGCGCGTGGCTGTACAAAAATTAATTTTTTCTACAGCCGCGCGCAAAATAACTAAATTTAAATGAAATCGCAAAATCGACGAATGCCGTGGATCCTTATTTTCGTTCTAGAGCGAACATGGAAAAGAAAATTCTCATTTTTTCCGTCGAGTGTGCTATGAATGGTCATGGAAACCGAAGATAAATAAATGACAGTCGTGCGTTAGTTACAGTTTGTTGCTGGCACTCCTGTTCTAAATATCCCCGAAGCCCGGATATAACTGCGCGACGCGTAACGAGCGCAGTAATCTTTCGAAACGGCAGTCTTACTTTCCACACGGAACGTTTTCTACAGCCCCATTTTTTAAAATTAAATGTACATTTTTCTCTATACTTATTCTTTGTTGAAATTTGCAACTGACTGTCAGTTTTGACGTATTATTCGGGCATTATCTAGAACAGGAATGTCAGCAACAACTGTAATAAACGCACGAGTATCATTTATTTATTTTCGATTGCCATGACAATTCATAGCATACTCGACGGAAAAAGTGAGAATTTTCTTTTCCATGTTCTCGCTAGAGCGCAAAATAAGGATCCGTGGCATTCGTCGATTTTGCGATTTCATTTCAATTTAGTAATTAGTTATTTTGCGCGCGGCTGTAGAAAAATAACTATTGCGTCAAAAATATAGTTGATCAACAAACCCTATACCTCATAAATTCACTGTCCTAATAATATCACACTTCACGGTTTCCTCGTTTTTTTTTTAGACTTATACTAGCACAAGTGAAGGAGGTAGTCCACTTTCGAGCAGCACCCCCTTGTGCTGGACTGGAACATCTCTTAGTGAGATGACCAGTGAGCTGAGGAATGTTTATCAGTTGGCGGCTGTTGTAGTCCATACTGGTGATGCACATTCTGGTCATTTTATAACTTACAGAAGAGGTCATCAAAATAACAGGTAAGTTGCGTTTTTAGATAAAAAAAAAATTGGAAACAAAGCACCGCTTTTTGTATGGTGTTTCATCCCCTCCCAAAGCCTAGCCTAAGGCTAGAGTTGAACCAAATATGCTGGTGCATTACTTAAGGCGGCTTATCTATCAAGTTTGCTATAAGGTCGTCCTCAAATAACGACAATTGAGTTTGACTTGCTTTGGGCCAAATTTCGGGTATATGGCCCAACACTGATACATCCCAAAGAGTAGTTCTCCGAAAAACACTTAGCCCGCCAGTACATATCCCGAACTTTTCGGAGCGATTTCGATTAAATAACTTTTTCCGTATTTGTCCCGACCGTAAATTTCTCGAAACGTCTTACCGTAATAGCCCGAACGTACATTCCCCGAAACAACTGACCGTAAATGTCCCGAAACGCAATGACCGTATTTTGACCGAACGTACATTTCCCGAAACACCTGGCAGTAAATATCTGGAAACCCAGATACTTTACTTATCCCGAAAAGTTCTTGTGCTCTTGGTGCTAAATGCAATTACCCTACACGTCTCGATAGCTGTGTACAGAAGCAGTGATGTCCCGTTTTAAGATTTATAACGATGATTTCTAAAGAAAATAAGAACTGCAAAAAACGAAGTTAACATCATTACTTCCCAAATTTCTATCAGTTGTGTTCGTTGATGAATACTCGTCTTTAGAACCACGTTCTCGTCTTAGGGAGAAACTGTAGGCAGTAGGTTATACCATTGAATGTAAAAAAATCAGTTCTATATCAACTACTTTTTTTCAGGTGGTTCTATACTTCCGATATTGAAATAAAAGAAGTATCAGTGGATGAAGTGCTTCAAAGTACCGCTTACTTGCTATTTTATGAAAAATCGTCTTCAATGGGCGTTTTCTAGATAGACATTTTCCATATGTGATTGTTATCGAATAGTGTCTATAAAATTTTCCAATAATTTAATTCATTGTTAATACTTTGTTCTGAAAGTGCTTATCTATAGTTTATACACTCACTGAATTACTTTAAAAATCATCGAAAGGTCCAAGTGAAGTTTTCAAATTTAATATCTAGATCATAACATTAAGACGTATTGTAGAAAATAAACATATTTTATTGTATGCATTTAAAAACAGCATTTCAATGGCTAGTGGTTGTATTTAATATTGTGACCTCATGTTTAGTATTTTTGCATATGTAGCACACTTTTTGATTTTTGCTCTTTTAGCCGTTTTCGTTCCCAATTTTGCCATCCCATTTACATGGCCCAGAAAATGTTTGTATCTATTGCTATGTTAGGAAGAAAAAAAATGAGTACTGCATTTTGCAGGTGACCAAACATAAAAACTACGGCGCGGCGCCCGAAAATCAAAGTTGTCCAGTGGTCATGCAACCTGGTTCAAAGCCGATGATAAATAGTAGGTCTCGCTGGATTTGGCTCCTGGCAATAGAATTACTAGGGCAATAATTTTTTAATGACTGTCGATTAATCGGAAAAGTCAAAATCCGGTAAATCATTTTCGAAATACAGTACTTTGAAACTGAAATTCGATTCATCACCCCAATTGCTTTTATAGAATTTGCTATTGCAGTTTATTGAAAGCCAAAGTTTAAAAGAGGAAATGGATGGTAACCTAATGTTCTTTATTATACGGTCTAGGTATAGAGAAAACTACCAACCTTATAGATAATAAAAAAAATTACATTGGTTTTCAACATTATTACTATTTGCTTTTTGATCCTAGGTTTTCAATAACTGCAATAGCAAATCCCACAATTAAATAAATTATTGGCCGATTAACGCAAGAAATCGACATTCTACTGTGAAAAATTGATCCATAGATTATTTTTTAGCAATTTTTTGAATATTTTTGTATGTGTTTTTCAAATTAACTGTTTTGATATGACAGAAACCAAATCGGGATAATAAATAACAAAAGAGACAACGACGAACAGATTTATCTTATATCGATGCACTGTCATTTACAATATTCTTCTGTGTTTTTGGATTAAATATTTTGTCCCCTGCATTTATTTTTCTTGTAGCTTAATCTATTTAGTTTTCAAGATAAACGAGAGTAAGGAAAGAAAGGTGGCCTATGCTTAAATGCTATATATTTTCATTTGTATAGGGCTATGATAACTATATTTCTTTATTTTGTAAAGTGTATAAATCTAGCTGTTGTACGTGAACATAGTATAAATGGCAAAAATATGTCTATTTATCAATTTAAGAAGAACAATATTCTTGTAACATGTAATAGGTACCTCTTTGTAATTGTTATTGTTGGTTTGCCTAATCTATTTCTTTGTTGAAACTGAATCGATATATTTATTAAAAAACGATTTAAACATCTTTGAGAATGGTTTGTATTTAATATTTTATATGGGCCTAGTTTATGACGAAAATATTGTAAAAATTACAACTTCTGTGTTTGTTAAAAAAACAAAATGTGCAAATATTCCATAAAAATATAGCCACCATTTGCTCCACCTATTTTAAAATGATAAATTTGCTGATGTTAGTTGATATATGCAATTTGCAGCTATTTTTTACATGAATATAAAATCTGTCCTCATAAGGATGCATTTCCAAGTTACATGCTAATTTCTATGGATGTCATTCTTTTTTTTAAGATTTTAAGAAGAAAACTTGATACTGTTACGTTTTTCTCTTGGTTTCTTTTACTATTTTCAGCTAATACTCTCTTTATTATGTATTACTCTATACAATTAACGACATTAAACTACCCTTATAACTTTACAACTACTAGATCTTTACAATACAGTTCAACACTCAATGATTAACTAACTCAACACAATCTCAAATATATCACGAATACTCGGGAAGAAGCGAGGTCACTCTATATGATTCTCGACCAGGGCATCGAGATAATTCCAGCGTTCCTGAATCTTCGCGGCCGGCGCGGCGTTGACTCATACATAGATCCGGCAAGGCCAGTTCTATAGGGTAGCACAAAAAAAATTCGGATAGCTGCTAGCCGTGACTTTGCCTCCATCTTAAACCTGATAGTCCCGATGAGCTATCTCATGCCCGTGATATGCTTTCAGCCTGTCGGAGGTGGACAACTTTCAGTTGGTTCTGGGGCTACGTTGAATTCTATACGCTACGTCACTAATTCTTTTGATAACCGTATAGGGCCCTTCCCATACTGGCGTTAGCTTCTGGTCGGGATAAACAATTGATTTTATTATTGTTTAATACCATAAAGACGGGTGTGGTATCTTAATTAACCACTTTTAATGGACAGTATAATATAGGGTGGTGAGATAAATTGAAACATGTATTCGGTTTGATATAATTTAATAACGTAGGTGTAAATTGCATTTAAATATGATAGAAGTAAATGAACAGCGTATATGTACAATTCTTGTACAAATTTTCCTTAAGAGAGTCCGCATAGTCGTGAATTTCCATATCCTGGTCATCTGGCGCTCCGAATAATAGGTCACAGGGTAAACGGAGTTCTCTTCCAAGTAAAACCATGGCTGGTATTAGTCCTATCGTGTCATGGACTGCTGATCTATATGCCATAAAAAATAGTGGTATGTGTTGGTCCCAATCTTTCTGATGTTCGACGACCTTTGACAAATGTTCTTCAATGGTCTTGTTAAACCTCTCAACCATGTCGTCTGATTGTGGATGTAAGCCTTTAGTCCGTATTTTATGGATGTTGAGTAAATCACAGACTTTCTGGAAAACCTTGGATGCGAAGTTGCGTCCTTCAATCTGAGTGCAGCTCTAACGAAACACCAAATCTGCTGAATAGGTTATTGACGAGGACCTCTGCTATGGTAACAGCTTTTTGATTGGGGATCGCAAATATTTCAGGCCATTTACTTAAGTAGTCAATTGCCACTAAAATGTACTTGCTACCATTTTTGGTTCTGGAAAAGGACCAGCTACGTCAATGACGATACGTTCAAACGGTAGGCCCACATTATACTGTTTCATTTTTCCCCTAGATCTTGTTTTGGGTCCTTGACTTGCGGCACAGGTTGAGCACTGCCGACACCACTATTTCACATCCTGGCAGTAGTTGACCCAGTAAAATATGTCGCGGATCTTGTCAATCGTTTTGTTCACTCCGAGATGAGCACCAGACTTTCCATTATGATCTTCTTCCAGAACTTTCGATATCTTCCTCCGTGGTACCACTAACTGTGTCTTCACTACTTTTCCATAGGTGCTTTCCCAGGCTCGTTTAACAAGTCTATTTCCACCACCAAGGAGTCCCACTGCGCCCACAGAGTTTTAAAAGCAATTACCCTTTAGTTGAAATCTCTCTCCAGCTTGGTCTTGGTTGATGTTGTTCTTTAGGTTTTAGCAATCACACTTATGATCCCAGTTATAATTTGCTCGTTCTTCCGTAGAGGTGCAGCTATATTTGCAAATCCTTCAACAAATCTTCTATAATAAGTACGTAGTCCAAGGAAGCTTCGTAGTTCATGTTTGTCGCCAGGCCGAGGCCAGTTCTTGATTGCTGTAATCTTCCGCTGGTCAGTTTGGATGATGACACGACATGTCCGAGAAATTCAACTTTTTGTTGGAAAAGAAAACATTTCTTTGGATTCAGTAAGAGCTGAGCATTCTTGATTCTAATAAAAACTTCATGTGGTTTTGTAGGTGCTCTTCGAAAGATTTTCCCATTACCATTATATCATCAAGATAGGCCAGGCATGTCTTCCAAGTGAGGCCTCGTAGAACAACTTCCATAATACGCTCAAAAGTAAGCGGGGGCGTTGCGTAGTCTGAAGGGCACAACTTTAAACTGATATAAACCACTTCCGGTAAAAAGGCAGGCTTTTCCTTATCTTGTTCGTCGATGCATACTTGCTAGTAGCTGCTCTTTAAATCGAGTGTTGAACCAATTAGAACCTGCCAGTGTCGTCAACGTATTATCAATTCTGGGAAGTGGATAGCTGTCTTTCTTGGTGACGTCATTGAGCTTTCTATAGTCCACGCAGAACCTGGTAGTCCCATCCTTCTTGGTGACTAAGACAACAGGAGACGACCATGGGCTTGATGATTCTTGAATAATTCCATCGTCAAGCATTTTGTTGACTAATGTGGTAACCTCTTGCTGCTTCGTTACTGGTAGCCTCCGAGGATGCTGCCGTGTGGGGTGAGCACTTCCAGTGTCGATTTTATGTTTTATGATGTTCGTTCTTCCAGTATTGCAATTTTTCTTTTTAAAGGCTGTGCTCTGCTCTTTGATAAATTGTGTAGCTCTCTTCAGTTCTTCTAGGACTTCCTCAGGTGATGTTGAGGGTGTTACTAATTCCGACTACGTTTCACAACTGATTACCCACTGCGCCGCTCGTAAGTGGCTATCACATTTATTGATTTTGATGGAATTAGATGAAATATTTGCTATCCTTATAGGTATTGCACCGTCGGTTTTGACTAGTGCTTTGCCTACAAGGTGTTTGCAAGGCAAATCGTGGTGTTGGATAAGTCCGATGCAACCTCCAAAATCCTTCTCCAATTTCCCAAAAATTATGTGCTCGGCATTTCTGCTTATTCCTACAGTACATGCCGTCACTACTTTAGTCGGTGTGCCATCGTCTGTTTTGGTAAGGATGAACTCTTCGGTGCCAAACTTCAGAAAATTATCCTTGCTGTCAAAAGAGAATCCATGTTGGCCAATGAGATCCATTCCCAAAATAAATTCGTCTTCAATGTCGGCTACTAACACTGTGTGGTGTAATTTAATTCTTCAAAGTTGAAGTTCAATATACATTTTCCAAAGTCCTTCAGCTGTCTCACCGGTAACCGTACGTAAAACTACACTCTTTGATATGGGTAGAACTTCTACTTTATTTACTCTGTTGGACCTTATCAAAGATACCGCCACACCATTGTCAACAGTAATTGTTATGGCTCTTCCGTCGATCTTTCCTTTAATAGTTAGACTGTCGGCGGCTTTTCCTAGGCTTTTTATGGAGACGATCCTGGAGGCTTTATTTTCTTTAGCCAACACCCGCCCCGCAATGTTGACTAATTAAAGTTTTCCTGATTTGACTTGAGGGCCCTAGCGTCTCTTGATGGACATCTAGACAGTAGTTGTAATCGGCAGTCTTTTTTGAAATGCCCAGTCCTGCCACATCTATAGCACTGATTTGATGCATTTCGGTTACGTGACCTATCTTGTATTGGCTCCCGGAATCTCCCCGTGTCCTGAGGAAATTCCGTTAATTTCTTCAAAATTTCGCCCATCTCAGTTAATTCACAGCTGTTTGTCGGATTTTCTTCCTGGATGGGTTCGGCCCTGATTTTTGGGTTGGAGATGTTACAGGCCTCTTCGATTTCTAGGGCTCTACCCAAAGCTTCACTGCTGTTATCAAATTTGGCTAGACGTAGCATTTTCTGACTTGCTGGATCTCTGATACCATCCATGAAATATTGGGTAGCAAGTTCCTCTTGAGATTCTTCCGTTGCTCCCGGATAGGCCAATTGAATGAGACGTCTAACGTCTGCATCAATTGCAGGTTTTCACCAGGTTTCTGATGTCGGGACTTTACTTGTGCCTGATACAGTTGTTTCTGTGTTGGTCTCCAAATCGTCTCTCCAGGACAGCTACAGGTATGTCATATTTCCCTTGCTGGCTAGTGGAATGGTCTGTAGTAGTTCTAGGGCAGATCCATGAAGTGCTACCACTAGTGATGTCGCCATTTCTTCATTATTCCAACCGTTGGCAACAGCAGCGGCTTCAAATTGTCTTCTGTACATTGTCGAAGATGTTTACCGTCATATGTTAGAGGTTTTATATTCTGTCCTGTGGTGAATACCCTCTCGGTGGGTTCTTGATTTTTTAGTCTGGTAACTTCTGCCTGAAGATTCTTCATTTCTTTTTGTATACTGTCTACTTCTTTTTCAAATTTCTCATTTTGCTCGTCTAATATTTTCTGCAATTTTCCTTGCTCGCCTACAAATGCATCCAGCATTCATTTCTGAAGTAGATCCTGCTCTATTTGCCTTTTATTTTCTTGGTCTTGTAATATTTTCTGAAGCCGGTCCTGTTCTATTTGCCTTTTATCTTCTTGATCTTGAAACGTTTTCTAAGGCCGGTCTTGTTCTATCTGCTTTTTATCTTCTTGATCTTGAAAAATTTTCTGACGCCAATGCTGTTTTGCTTGCCTCTAGTCTTCTTGATCTTGTAAAATTTTCTGAAGCCGGTCCTGTTCTATTTGCCTTTTATCTTCTTGGTCTTGTAAAATTTTCTGGAGCTGATCCCTGTTCTCCCTGCATTTTATCTTCTTGATCTTGAAAATTTTTCTGAGGCCGGTCCTGCTCTATTTACTTTTTATCTTCTTGATCTTGAAAAATTTTCTGAAGCCGGTCCTGTTCTGTTTTCTTTCTACGTTCCACCTCTTTCTGATCCGCTTGCCTTCTACGTTCATCCTCTTCCCGATCCGCTCGCCTCTCGGCATTTAAATTTTCCATGAAATCGGCCAACATTTTATTTATTTGCTCCTTTTCTGCCGTTTGTTGCCTCGTATTGACCATAGAGTGTTATAAAATTTTCACAGAATCCACCAATCAAACAGTCTCGTTGACGTACTTGTACTCTTCTTTCCTCAAAAAATACTTCACAACTCCGGTGCCTTCACAATCCTTCTGACACCAAATGTTCCCTTTTTCCCGTAGGTTCTGTCGAAATCACAACTTTTACTATTTTCAACTAATACTCTATTCTTTATTAGTCTATACAATTAAAGACACTAAACTACTCTTATAACTTTACAACTATTAGATCTTTACAGTTGAACACTCAATGATTAACGAACTCAACACGCTTTAGCTCTGCTCCTTACATACAATCTCAAATATATCACGAATACTAGAAGAACTATATTGCGCCATTGGGTTAAACTGATCAAATTTATATATCATCCTATACGTGTATCATTTTCTACTAAAAATTAAACAAACTGCCAAATAATACCAGATATTTTCGTGTATTCATCTTAAGCGTGAACTTGTAGATGCATTTGATTATTGAATATAAACAAAGACTTTACTTATAATTTAAGGGGAAGACCTTAATCAACTTTGATTCGTTAAATTGAAGGCATCCCGGGTTTTTAGATTTTCTAATTGTACTGTATAATCACAGATCTATATAGCTACGCAACAGATACCTCTTCCAATGCTTTTTACGCGGGGCCAATAATGTTCACCGGCTCTAGCAAGTGGGTGCACCAGTCGTCTAGAAACGGGTTGGTGTTGCCAAGTTATCACGTCGAACAATTATCCGGCTGACTTTTTGACCCGCTCAAATCATCGAGTTTTATTATTAATATTTAAGTATCAAAATAACACAAACATATTTTTTTAGAAAAATACGAATTTCACATTTTTTATTAAGTATGATAGTTTACTAATAGTAAAACAAATGAAACGGCAATTTAAATGAACACATTTAAAATATTGATAGTAGAGTTTAAAACAAAATTAAATGGTACTTTGACATGTCGATAAACATTTCAAAAATTCCTTTGATCTTCGAAACAAAAACCTGCGTGATAATATTATTACTTAATACAAATAAGAGATATTACAGTATAAGTTAACAAAAATTGTAATGGCCTTTTACACCGATATTTAAGGTGAGTTTTAGCCCATGTTCAAGCAAACACCATTCACTGAATCTGATAATGAACTTTAATTTCACATAATATAACCTACGATTGCCAAAAAAATGAGTATTACCATAATGCGTTATGAAAGGTAAACTACAGTTCCAGACTTGGCAACACGGCGGGGCAAAACACGTCTAAATTGGAAAAAATTTATGTTTATTGCATTATTGGCGAGCGACACTTTTAATACCGAAGTAGGCATCTGTTGCGTAGCTATATAGATCTGTGGTATAATCAAATTGAACTATTTTCGAAATATTTACGTCGAAACAAATTAGCTCGGTCTAGCCGTTGTCATTCCCGATAAGGCTAGATGTTGACTTTTAATTATTAGGAGATGGGAAGGTGCTGCTCCAATTAAATCATTCGAATTCTGTAACCAAATGCCAGGGATTTGAGAATATTTTTCGCAGTGAATGTATTTTTGTATTTCAAATTTTATTAAAAACTTTGGTCATTTCTCTACTTAATATTGAAAATCATTAAAAAAAAATCACGGGAAAAAATTTAAAATATAATAAAGTAAAAAATGTGCATGTCCGACAGTAATTGGCATAGCAACGACCATTAGCACTAACCCAAACAATGAATCTAACGAGTCAAACGGTGATCATTTATAATGTCCCCCCCTCTTAACTTTTTTGTTTTTTACAGTAGTCAAAAATGTTAAATACGAAAGTTGTGCAGAATAATGCCAGCTATTTGCAGAACACATTTATATATAT
>MU182224.1:419630-443059 GCA_016904865.1 Pissodes strobi
GGCACTTACACTATTAAGAAGGTTACAGAAATTAAGGGATACTGATTATGCCAAACGGGTTCAGTTCTGCAGAATCATCCTTTCAAGACAGACACAAGATGAGACCTTTTTAAGAAGAGTTTGGTGGACCGACGAGTCGTCATTTTCTACGGGTAGAGGTAGTCCTGGTAGTCATAGAGCCAGCACACATTTCTGGTCTCAACACAATCCAAGACAGGTCGAGGAAATTCAGTTCCAGGGAAGGCAATCGCTAAGTGTTTTGGTGCTGTGTTATTGAAAATTTTGTATTAGGTCAAATAATATATAATGGTGGATTATCGGGTGACCGATATTGCCAGTTCTTAAGAGACTCAGATAACCTCACTTTTTAAAAATAGAATGGTAAATTTTTATGTAGTTAGTTTTGTAGCTTATTTTTTTCCGATTACAAAGACATAATACATATAGGTCCTTAATGCAGCCGTTTTTCTTTAAATGAAGAAGAACCACTCGTTACTAGACGAAATCAATTCAGCCAAATTCGAATCCCGTTTTCGCGGCTGTTTTCGTTTCATCAAAAAATGTCATTATTTTCTTGTTTCTCTAATCAACAATGATACCAGGATCCGCAAGTCCCACCTTAAATTTCGTTTTTAACATTTGCGCAAACGCAACCGGACGAAAAACATATTCTATAACACTATATGAATACTGCTTACAACTTTACGCATGGCCCTCCGCTCGCTCCGGGGCGAAACCAAACCAATAACCCGAATTACAAAAAAAAAAAGAAACAAGTATAACCTTAAAAAATGCCTTGCTACCCACGGAAATCGAACCCGCGCCATTTCTTGTTGAAGTGCATAATAAAATATCAGAAACTGAAGGTATTTCGTCTAATAACGAATGGTTTTTCTTCATTTAAAGGAAAACCGCTGCATTAAGGACCATATCGTTGTAATCGAAAAAAAATAAGCTACAAAACTAACTATATAAAAATATATCATTCCATTTTAAAAAACATAAGTCAGAATTATGTCAGAATCTCAAAAGTTTGTCCTTCTACCTGCAAAGGTTACTGAGATATAGGAACTTAAAACTGTTGCAAATTAAAATGAACACACTGTACAGTAATGTTATAACTAATTATATATTAATATATTTTCCAATTTACAAGTGGAGGGTAATTTTTTAGGTGTTCATATCTGCACCTTTCTTTATTTATTTATTTTTTAATTATGATAATCTTTAATATTAATCTTAAAAATGCATTTATTTAATTAAAAATACTATAAACACTCGTAAATACACAAAATATTTACTTTTTAAAACTCTGCTTTTAAAATCTATTTGAATTATAACTAGAGATGGGGCGTGACAGCAATTTTCAGTCACGGTAGTGATCAGTGACCGTTCCCCAAAAATCACGGTCTAAAAAACCCGTGACTCAGTCACGTCCGTGATTTTGATTTTTTCAACTACTGGATATATTTAAATTCTCCTAAACGACACTTTAAAATATTATCGCCGTTTTCGTTTACCGAGGGGTGATTCGTAGTACACATGTCGACAATCCCTTAATAAAAAAGCGAAATACATTAAGCATTAACAAAGAGGAGCTGTTTTTTTCGCTTCACGTCGGCATGCTTTGATCAGACAGCGGCCGGAACCTGCGGCAGATAGTCAATAGTCTCAAAATAAATGTCAATAAACATAAACCATTAAAATTAAAATTATTTTTATTTCCTTTTGAACCCTTTGTAATGCATTTATTTTTATATTACCTTTGAAATACAATAATACATGTTACTTTGTTTTTTTTTAACTTAATAAAATTTTGGCAAATATTTTTTAACCACAAGTGTCTAGCTGGACCGTGAACCCTGACTTGATCGTTGGAAAAGTCTACAGAATAAAGATATATTTATTCTGTAAACTTTGTCGTTGGTATATCTAAAATTAACGTTTCAAGAACGGAACTAACGCATAGCAGCAGTCGAATGTTGTCGAATTAGCGGCAGCGTTTACATATATATTTGTAGTTAGCCAGTTCGCAGTCGCGATTATCACTTACAGATTCCTTAGTGTACGAACGGGGAGAACCGTGATTTCTAATAAGTTGTCACGGTGACCAACCGTTCCGAGCTCAGGTGCCGTGATAAATCACGGTACGTGAAATCACGATCCACCTCTAATTATAACACAAATCACATTTTTGCTTTTTATTCATCATTTTCAATGTTCCCCCGGTTGCATCTTTTCGAAGGACTGTGAATTTTTATTAATTAAAAATTACAGATATTGCAATACACCATAATACTAAATCAAATCGTTCATTTAGGATAGTATATCCATACTTTTATCGCAATAGATGTAAACTTGCTGTTTTTAGCATTTTAATGGCGTTTAAAATGTTCAAATAATTAAATGGAGTAGGACTACTTTTCGCTATTGAAAAATCAAAATAATAATCACAACAATACAAAAACGTCAGAAGTATTATAATGCGCGCACAAGCGACTGGGCTGGACTCGTCAGGCGGTAGGACTCGTGTAGACGAAAATATCAATTATGCTAGATTAGTTCATTTTTGATTTGCTGATATAATAAACTTCTAAGTGTTATAAGAAGCTAATTGTCATCTACTTGTACTTGAACTAGAAACACATGCATTATTTTATTGCTTTGTACGGTCTCCGAGGGACGTCAATGAAGTGACATTTAATACTCACCGATGACCGATGAAACAAAAGTTTTGGAAAATTCCAGATGTTTTCTTGCAAACTCTACAATGATGAACCATGATAAAGTATTAAACACTGATTTGCCTCAAAAAATCTTAGAAACCACTAAAGAACACCACCCGATAGTAATAGATTCAAAACATGCCGTTTTACTACTACTACTACGCTATGTTGTTATTCGGTCGGAAGCGGTCGAAAGTAGACGAGACGTAGCCGAAGTAACGGAGGCAGCCAGGCGGCATTGGCACGTTTATTTATAGAAATTCCTCGCATGCTTGATGACAATATTTAAAATTCTAAAGTAGGTAATTATGTATGTTTTTTTGTTAACTAACGTAGATTTAAATTAGGTAATTATAGAATAACAAATGTAACATGGTTTAATAAATTTAAAATAGTAAGTGCAATTTACAAACAAAATATACCTACTTGAAAGTTAAATTCACTGATTAATAAGGAAATATGGCAAACATGCTCTTGTACCACAGTGTGTGTTAGAATGCGATTTAATTTGTGGTATATACAAAAAGTAAATAAATGTATCTTTATTATTTTATTTTATCTAATGTCCTCCCCAAGACTGGAGAACACCGAAGTAGAAAGTCTGGAGCTGATCAATGACAGTGTGTGGCAAGCGAGGCTGCATTGTATTATAAGTTTAAGAGAGTACCAACATTTATTTTTAACATTGTCAAATGATTTAATTTTATTGTATCAATTTAATACTTATTTTAAATTATGTCCCTTACTGAAAGCGAACGTATTACCCTTTTGATAATCAGAGGATTCGGAGTTCGCCAACGATCATTTAATGAAACAAAACATCTTTTTAATGACACGTTTCCGTGTCATTAGTCGAATCGCCCTTCTATTTCAAAATCTACCTTGATTAGGACCATTCAGAGGTTTGCACAATTTACAATCAACATGGTTTCAGCAAGATGGAGTTCCTGCACATTTCGGTATATACGTAAGGAGATTTCTAAATGCTACTTTTCCTTATAGGTGGATCGGCAGAGGAGGTGAAATAGAATGGCCAGCGAACTTCCCTGACGTTACGACGATGGACTATTTCCTCTGGGGTCATTTGAAAAATAAACGCCATTTCCAGCACTTAATTAAATAAGTTTGTTTCGTAACTATTGTATTTGTTATGTTAATAAAAGTGACGTCATATCTTTTGAACTGTTGGATTTAAGTATAGGACATGAAACATGCACTGGGGCTAAAATTTTGCGTAGATTCAGAAAGTAAATTGAAAACAATACTATTTCGTTTAAAAGAACACAACTTGGCATATTTTTTTAAGGTAGATCTACCAGTTCTACAACTTTCATCTGAAATATTTTTTGATCAGAGGCGACCTTTTAGAAATATCGAAGGGCTCCGGGACTTTTTGAACACAGTGAATAAATTATTTTTGTTACTTTTTGACCTCAAAAAAATACACATCTACATTATTTTTAATAGTTAATTACATGCCTATTACCAAAATAATAATAAAAAATCGTTTGGGAGCCATACCCATCACAGAAAGGAACATGATAATTATTATAATAAATATAGTTTAACAAGTATAATGTGCTATGATGTAAAAAAATACGGACTGCGGCTATTGCCTTATAAATATATATCGAGGTATATATAAACTAAAACAAGAATACATAAGTACTTATATTTTTTTAAAGACTGTTTCCAGAACTGCGTAAAAAATTTATACTTATGCATGTGATAACGAAAATAAAATTATACAAAACTGGGGAGTAGCATTTAGAAATAGTTTTTAATACAAATATTTGTTCTTTTAAACATGCTGGGATTTGATCTGTGACCGATGTTAAAATATCACTTACAATGTTTAAATTGTCTTTTACAGAACGTTGTTCGGTATGTTGTTTTAGAAAATAAGCAGCTTCAATAAAACTCCTTATCGTATTAACATCATGTACTTCAAGAGGTAAGTTGAGTTGGCTTTTGATAAGTCAAACCTTGATATCCGATTTTGTTGACAGCAACACCCATTATTTTGTTCTATTTATAAAATCATATTTTCAGAAGTAAAGACGATTTTCAGAAATAAAGGGCATACAATTTAAGTGAGCTTGAGGAGCTTTATCAATATTAATCAAATATATACATATTATGTTCGCCCTTTGCTATCAGCTAGCATTTAACCTGGGCTTTTATTATTTTGCTATTTTGGTATACTCTAATTTTTGCCTTTTTGCTTGGGAGCACTCTCTTTTAGATGCCTGATGGGGTTTTGATAGGTAGCTAAGATAATTTGGCAAGATACTTTGGTAGGGGAAGGGTGTACAAAATGACATAGTGGGGTATAATGACACAGTGCTTGTATACACACGAATCGTCGTTCGAAAGTGCTCGGAAGCCAACATGCTGTTTACGGGTTTACGGCAAGGTTCTAAGGTATAGTTTTAGTTTATATTTAGTTTTGCTTTGTTAGTTAGAAAGGTTGCACGTCCAGTTATCTTATTTTTAACCTCAAGAAGTTTTGCCGCGGAATATTAAAATCTGCTTAACCTGTAAGTTAAAATTTTTATCACGAGTAATGGGATTATTGCTTTTAAGATTGCACGTCTCGGATTTATTATATAAGTTTATATAATTAGGTAGAAATGGACATATGCTTCTTTACAGATATAATGCCGCGAAATTACACAAGAGTCTAATAGGCAGTCATGGAAAGCTGATTCGTTATTAAAAGCAATAGAAGCCGTTAATAATGGTGAAGTAGAGTGGCTCAAGGCATCAAAAATTTACAACGTACCTCAAGCAACCCTAAGGAGACATGCCTTGCAAACAAATAAAATTTTAAAAAAATGCGAGAACCGACTGGGCAGTTTTAAACCCACATTTCCCATAGAAGTAGAACGGCAGTTGGTAGAGCATTTAAAATTGCTAGAATGAAGGTTCTTTGGACTAACAAGACGAGACGTATTAGAGTTAGCCTATAATTTAGCCCTAAAATGGCTTTGAACATCATTTTAATAACCAGAAAAAGGGCCGCTGGAAAGGACTGGTTAAGACTATTTCGCAAAAGAAATCCAGATATAACACTACGTAAACCCGAAGCCACATCTGCCGCGAGAGCGCAAGCGTTTAACAAACCATAGGTGGCTCAGTTTTTCAACGTGTTAGAAGAGACCATGCAAAAGGAAAATATTGATCCCATGAGGATATATAATGCAGATGAATCTTCGCTATCTACTGTACAGCGCCCGCAGAAAGTATGTGCTACAGCAGCCGAGCCGGTAGGAAACAAGTAGGTGCAATTACCAGCGCGAAAAGAGGTTCTCATGTAACGGTTTTTACATGTGTAGCAATGGGAAATATATTCCACCTGCTCTAATTTTCCCACGAAAAAATATGAAGATAGAATTAACTGACCATACACCTGCAGGAACTTTATGCATCGCCCAAGAATCTGGGTGGATGACTGGTTCAGTATTTTTGCAGTTGCTGCAACATTTTCAAAAAAATGCCAGGGCATCTCCCACTGAATAGGTTTTGTTAATCGTGGACGGATATTCTAGCCATAAATATCTGGACGGTCTTGTGTACGTCAAAGAAAATGGCATTGTGGATGCAACCGCTCAATATTGCATTTTTTGGGCTACTCAAAACCTATTACAACCAAGAAATAACCAAATGGCTCAAACCTTATCCTGGTCGAGTTGTGACACACTTTCCAATTGGTGGTCTGTTAAATGAAGCGTACGGAAAGGCAGCTACTGTCCAGAATGCTACTCATGGATTTGCCAAACAGTACGATAATAAACGCCGATGTGTTCCCTGACTATATGTTTCAAGTCTCTGAAACTACAAACAATTTATCTAATAATGGTGTTCAACAAGCCGCAAATGTTTGTGCTGGTCATAATACGCAACCTGGAACTTCCACTTCCGCCATAGAACCTCCTCTCGCCATTCCTACACCAGCGGCTCAGAAAAACTTGTAAAATCCGACAAGCGACAGTACAATTTTGGTTACTCCAGATGTTCCGGTCGGACCATCTGTTTCAGGCCAAGGAAAAAGAAAACCAAGGAAACGTCAAGGCACTTCTGTCCTAAAGTCTACTCCAAATTTGGAAGACGCCAAACAAAAAAACAAATCAACACTAATTATTCCAGAAAAAACGAACGGTGGTAACAGGAAAAGTCCTTGCAGAATCCGAGTCAGAAACAGAAAAAGAACCTTGTTCTGCAGATGAAGAAGACGATTCTGCTTGCATTTATTGCACAGAACTATACAAGTTTTCCAAAAAAGGTGAGCTGTGGCTGTCTGGCTGTGTTGTTGTTCGTGTCAAAAATAGGCGCATGCCGAGTGTGCCGGGGTAGACAAGAAAAGAAAAATTTTTGTTTGTGAGCTTTGTACCGACTAAACGGACCTTAACTGTACTGTTTTGTCATTTCGCCCTCCAGGTCGGGTAATAGTATATTATTTTATATGGAGGAAAAGTGATACTTTTCATGGCGCGCTCGTGTTTCGGCTGGTAATAGAGAGCAAGCCATGAAAAGTAACTTTTCCTCCAAATAAAATATGCTGTTTTTTCTTCAAATGTCGACAAGTTAATGCAAAAACATCTCTTTTTAATAGTAATGATAATTATTATTAAAGATAAGTGGGTTCGCAAGGCGGCTTAGATCGGTGTCGCTGAATAGGCACAGGTTGTTGATAGTAACATAAAGCTGTCAGTGGACACTGTCAACACTAATTGCTTTTTTAAAATTGCGTCTCCGATTGCGTTTTAATTCCGTATTGATAAGCAGTTATTGGTAAGTTCGATTAAGTAATAACCAATTTGATCCTAAATTAGTAATTTTTAGAAATGCAGTGCATAAATTGAGTGATAAATACAAATTTTAGTTTAATAAATCTTGAGTTGTTGACGCTTATTTTGTTGTTTGTTTGTATCTATGTTGCTCTGCAACACTTTTACTTCCGCCGGCGAAAAAGTGAAAAGTAAAGCTCCGGCGGAGGAATAACGAAACATCACGGCCGCCTACACAGTCGAGTAATGACGGATTTACTCACGTTTGAAGAAAAAAATTATTTTTCGTGCTTATTTTTTTTTCTTCGACAGAAAGTACATATTTTATTTTATTTAGTTAAAATTTCTTCTGAAATATTGCAAAAGGGTTACTTTATGTTTTGCTTAAATTTTGTTTTAAAAATGCAATGTTTTAATAAAATGTTACTAGTTTTATAAAATATATGTTATTTTGTACAACCTTCCTTTACTACACCGAAGTACTAAAAATTAACAATAATTATCAAAAACAATAAAACTCCATTTCGTATTCCATAATATAAGTTGTAGCCCTTTCAATTTCACTGGGCAGTTCACACACCTAAATATATTTAATTCCTAGCGATAAAGTAAACAGGTACAGCAAAGCATTTTTTAAGTAAAAAAATAGAAAAATCACACAACTAATTAATATCATAGCCTCTAAAAATACAGTGTGTATGACTTGTCAGTCTTGTCACTAGAAAAGCCAAACTTATCCGAGTATGCTTGGTTGGAACGAATGATTCTTCCCTCTTAATTGAATTTACCCACTGCTGTCTCAAATAACGTTTTTAAAATGAATAATTGACACTTTTCTACATTTGGGAAACACAACAGGTTGACGCTATATTCACTCAACATTATATTACAGAATTATTTAAACGTCAGTGCTCCCAAGTAAACGAGTGAACTTAAAGCAAGTCTTCAACACACTTTATTTATAAATCACGAATCTAAAACCACCCTACAACCCTTAATCAATTCAATAATGCTGCAAATAACCAATCTGTGGTTACCTAAAACTTATTATATGTAGAGTCAAAAGGCAGTCAAAGTAAATAGGTAAGTAAGCATTATTATTATAAAGCCACAAAATAAAAACCTTAAGGACTTGTTTGATTTACTTCAGGCAAACAGTATGTGAATATTAAAATTTGAGTTATTTTAGATATTACTAGGTATTATCAGCTTTGAAATTCTTATAGATGTTTGTGGAAACACACCTTGTACCAGAGCATCTTTGTATCATAGTACCAGAGCAATCGGTCCCTAACAAAAGCGGTGTTCGTTAATGTCATATCTTTCTCCTCGATTTGCTCTGAAAATTTGACAATCACGAGGTCTGTGTATTTAAAAGGAAAATCCAAGTCACGTGCCTGTCAAAATGTTAGAGCAAATCGAGGAAAAAGATGATATTAATGAACGCCGTACAATAATTAGGTGTTTTTCTTTCACATACACCAATTGCACTTGGTGTACGTCAGTGTTGCTCCACCAAATAATCGTGCAGCAGCGAAAGAAAAAGCCATCTCACCGTTGTGATCACAAAGTATGATTGCCTTTTTCATGATTTTCTTACAAAATTGTCTTGGGCCTTGGGCAGCAACAGCTTAGCAAAATTGTAGGTTAAGTTGTGATTTGTTTACAATTTTTTCGCCAGTTCGCCATTGTCCCACCATCCTGCACCAACTTACACTAACAAAATAGTAGGTGGAGAAAGTGCTGCACTAAATGACACTCAGTGCAAGTGCACTGGAGAAAGAAATGGGGTTGGTGCAAAAGGCGTGTACTTAGTGCAGGTGAAAGAAAAACACCTATTGTATATTAGCGGCTAGGTCGCGCCGGTCTAAAGTCGTTCCAGATAACGAAATACCATATATATATAAACTAATATATCGCTAATCCAAACCAAAAATTGAAGCCACAACTAAAAGACGGAGCTATTTAAAATTCGCATAAGTCGGTCTTTGTCATTCAGTAAGTTCATACTGCGCAATCGTTAGAAACGCTCTGTGATTAGTTGAAAATATATGTAACAGCCAATAAAGTTATCCCCCTGATTGGCGGTAGTTTATTGGATTTAAATTATTGCCGCTTGCAGAGGTTATTTTTTAAAGCGGATATGCTTATTTGCTGTTTATTTTCAAAGCACAAAGACTCTAAAAATGTCTAAAAACAGTTTTAAATTGAAATTACAATTTAATGTGCACAAGATACGATACGAATCACACGACACAATAAAACACAGATGGATCGATAAACGGAACACGGGTCGGGACACGGCCACCTATACGACAACCAAATTGATGGTCGATATATTTGTTTACATTAATATTTTTCAGTCAGTTTTTTCAATTATTTTATAACGTGTAGATATTATAATTATATTTCGAAACGGTTTCTTGTGGGAGATTCCATGTAAGCTACCTAGATGTCCTTCATATTTAAGTAAAGATGATGAAGAGAATGTCCACACTAAACGCAGAAAGATCAGATTGAATGTTGAGAAATGGAAAGGGGCTATTGCCTCGGCTATTGCTGAAAGTTTGGATAGAGCAACTACTTACAACGAAATGAAGCAATATCTTTTACTGCGCTACATGAAGCTGATATCAAGATTAATGAACTCGAGGATGGATAGTTGAAAGGAAAAAGAAACTTGTCCTTTTTCTATTTAAATGAACCAGCTGAAGGGTACCCAAGTGTGCAAATGTCTGTGTTTCTGTCAGGTCAGAAGACTTGAAGTGTTTGTGGGAAATTTGTTCATTAAAAAAACATTGTGTTCGGACAAGTCTGATATAAAACTATCAGTACGTGCGGGTTGAGAATATTAAGTACTTTACATAAAGTGCTTCATGAAGCCAAAATATTTTTGATTGGCAATAAAAATGAAGATGATATAACATCAACTATAGAACTGTAACTTTAGTAACTATTGTATTTTGTAATTGTATGTGTATTTGGGCAACCCTTGGTCTGTTGTGGCTCACATCTGTAGATTCCACTAGGCCAGAGGCTTAATCCCTTTCATGTAATCGAATAGCTGTCTGGGGGTGGAGAGTTTGTCTAGTTTTTTCCATTGCCAGATAGCATAAAACATGCTTCATTGTTTCTTTGCCCTCCAAGCACAAGCGACATCCCGTTTCTTTGGAAAGCCGTATATCTTGTTCATGTGACGAACTAACTAGATAAGCACTTGTATTTTTACTCAAATGGCTTGCATGAAGATTAGAATTCAACAGTGTCTGTCTAGAACAGCTAGTAAAATTGAGCTGCTTCGAAACCTTCGGTTTGCTTTTATTGTTGCAATACTTATTGGTTCATACAACTGCTTTGCATTTTATTCACAGTACTTATACAACATAGAAAAATCACTGCTTTTTGTATTTTTATATGTGATATTTGTTTTACTTAACATGACTTAAGCTAATTAATCATTTTATTTTATCATGTATTCTGTTATTGCTACTTAAAAAGATTGTGCTTGAGTACGTACTGAATAGGTGAACTAACTAAATAAACCATACACTATATATACCTTTTATTTTTTGTGACTCGTTTTACTCTGAGAAATCTACTTGAATACTTATACGTAAAATACTGCCTTTTGCAACTGCTTTGATCTTGGGCTACATATTTCATTTAACTGTAATCACATTTGTTATTAACTATTCACATAGTTTATATTATTAATACATACATATTATCAAAAATGGAAATTATAAGCCAACACGCATAATACAAAGCAATTATGTTATTCAGATATTCCGTTCATCTACTACTCGTAACTTTAGTTTATCCCTATCTTTGATATGATTGTTATTTCATGTCTATATTTCTCATATTTATTTTTATAATTAATAAACTTGTGTCCAGTTTTACCATATTGTCTTATTTTAAGATTAAAGGGAAGCACTAGGTAGTAGAAGGGCAAGATTTGCTGCTTCATGGCCTTGTATAGGTGGCCGTGGTCGGGGTCGGCCTCGGCCAGTTTAATGCGCGACAAACGGACCAATAAGAACGTTCCGTACAGAGCGTGCGCACAAACAACTTCCTGAATGACAAAGATAGACTTATGCAAAATTGATATTCCCCTCTTTTAGTGTTGACTTCATTTTCCACTCATTGTCCAAATGACGGTTTAGCAGTATATTTCTTTTTAAGTATATGCGAAATACTGCGTGCAACACCTTCCTCTCTCTCTTACGACTCCAATGCCATCTAGTGTAGGTGGCGTTGACTCGAGCGATTCATTCGCGCCATGTCTTCACGATGCAATCGATTTGCCACCAGAGACCTCGTGGTCGAGGGATCTACATCGTTAGGTCTCAATTCGGCGGCCCGGGTTCAGACCCGGTTGCCTTTTTAATTTTGTTTAAGGTTGTTACTAAACGTTTTTTTCTTGTTTTGGGTATGTCTTGCGTTAGTTTGGGTTAGCACCTACTTAGTTTCCTTTCCTTGAGCCCCGTAGCGAGCGAAGCGAGCGGAGGGCCACGCGTGAATAAAATATTATAATACTGCTGATACTATCGTATCGGGAACGCTTTTAGACCGGCGCGACCTATCCACTAGTGAATTGTGTAATGTAGAATACTTATAGTCCGGGAGCCAGCGTCAATTTTTGGTAATTATTTTAGACCGCTTGAATTCAACTTATATAGTATGTTCTTATATAGAGAAACACTGAACCGACCGTCAGCTGGACCGTCTGCGCTGGATGCTGCGGCGGGAAGATGAGATAGTTGTAAAAAAAATGGAATTCGGAATTATCTTAGACCGGTTGAATTTTTTATGATAAATTGCCTATGTTACCTAGTTTAAAAAATGAATAGTCAGCTGCGTGCCGGAATCAACGTTGTACGTCAGCTGGTCATGAGAAGGTGTAATAAAATTGGAAAAAAAAATGATTTATAACCGAGCGAAATTTTTTTACCTGACTTAGGACTCATGTAGAAATATGAAAATAATAGTCAGCTGGGTGCATCGTATGACAAAGACCGTCAGCTGGAGCAATAAAGTATCATTATGCTCATACATCCAAGCGGCGCGCGGTAGTTTAAGTGGTCCGACTGACGATCTTCGTCTCAATATGCATTCAGCTGATTAGAATTTTCAATTTTAGTTCATTAAAACTATCATACGGCTAAATATCAATTAAATATTCATTGATTTACCAAAGATACAGTTAGGTAAAATCCGCATATCATTAACGCTTAAAATTATTTTTTTTTTACTCAGATATTCTCGAAATATTCGAAAATTGTTTATTCAACGATTTACCAAAAATATAGTTAGTAAAGTTCACATATTATTAACGCATAAAATTGAGATTTTTATTTCATTCAGATAGTGTGGAAATATTCGGAAAGAAATGTTTATAATGAGTGTATGTTATTAAAAATTATCTTCATCATTGCTCTGGTTGTCGTCTGATGAATCATCTATTTCAATATCATCGTTGATGTCTCCTGCCTCTGTTTCACTGTTATCTGTAGAAAATAAATAGAAAAAATATTTATCAAAATCATGTTGATTGGCATGTTTTTCTGAAAAAATAGAAAAATATGTTTTTTCATACCTTCAAAGTCTTCATCAATATTTGTGATGATTGTAATTGACGGCGGCAACTGATCTCCTTCAAACCATTTGAAGGAGATCAGAAAAAGAAATTGATGGTTCCATGTTCCCGCCTTGCAAATCTGAACTACGTCAACATTTTCTCCGAACATCATATATCGCACATCTCTGGAGTCACGAACATCTTCCGATACCATCCGAATTCTCGCCATCTGACTAAGGTTGGGAAGAACGAGATGAAAAGTTTTTTTCAAATGGTATGAACGAGATCAATTGCCGCCGTCTTGCCGTCAATTACAAGCATCACAAGTATTGATGAAGGCTTTGAAGGTATGGAAAACTTATTTTTCTATTTTCTCAGGAAAACATGTCCATCAACATGATTCTGATAAATTTTTTTTTTTTGGTTTCTTTTGTACAGATAACAGTAAAACAGATGCAGGAGATATTCACGATGACATTGAAATAGATTATTCATGAGACGACAATCAAAGCAATGAGGAAGAGAATTCTTAATACAATGAACTCATTTTAAACATTTTTTTCGGATTATTTCAACAATATCTGAATGAAAACAAACTCAATTTTTGGAATTGGAATGCGTTAAGTATATGTGAGCTTTACATAACTATATTTTTGGTAAATCGTTGAATAAAGAGTTTTCGAATATTTCAACAATATCTGAATAAAAAAAACTGAATTTTAAGTGTTAAGGATGTGTGGACTTTACCTAACCGTATCTTTGGTAAATCAATGAATATTTAATTGAAATTTAGCTACATAATAGTTCTAATAAACTAAAATTGGAAAATTCTAATCAGCTGAATGCATATTGAGACGAAGGTCGTCAGTCGGACCACTTAGACTACCCCGCGCCCCTTGGATGTATGAGCGTTAAGGTGCGTACAGACTTGGCGAGACGAGCACGACACGCGCCGCGAGCCGAGCCAAAATTTCAAGTGTGGACGTGACTCGCGGTAGGCTCGCGAGCGTCCCGTTCCGATCCATCGCCAGTCGGTTTTTCGACGAAACATCAAAGGATGCTTGAGGCTCTGTGTGGACGGCTATAAGTGCAGCGCGCTACGAGCCACGAGACGACTACGTATGGTTTGGCGCGTCGCGATCTATGGATCGCAGTAGGACTCGCGAGCGTCTCGTTTGGTCGCTCGTGGCTCTTGGCGCGCCTCGCGCTCGTCTCGCGGCGCGTCTCGGGCTCGTCTCGTCAAGTCTGTACGCACCTTAATGATACTTTATTGCTCCAGCTGACGGTCTTTGTCGTACGACGCACCCAGCTGAATATTATTTTCATATTTCTACATGAGTCCTAAGGCATGTAAAAAAATTTCACTCAGTTATAAATCTTTTTTTTTTTTTCAATTTTATTACCACTTCTCATGACCAGCTGACGTACAACGCTGCTTCAGGCACGCAGCTGACTATTTATTTTTTAAACTATGTAACATGGACAATTTATCATAAAAAATTCAACCGGTCTAAAATAATTCCGAATTCCAATTTTTTTTACAAATATCTCATCTTCCCGCCGCAGCATCCAGCGCCGGTAGCCCAGCTGACGGTCGGTTCAGTGTTTGTCTATATGGGAACATACTATATAAGTTAAATTCAAGCGGTCTAAAATTCATGCCAAAAATTGACGCTGGCTCCCGGACTATTAGGAAGTATAGTGTAATGTAGTAGGGTTAAGAGTCTGTTTCCACTATTTTCACTATTAACACAATAAATTACCTGCTTTGTATAAATTGCTCACTGCAAATGAACAAATTTCACGATTTTAAAATTTATTTATAATTTATAATATTTGATAATAAAAACTCGAAATATGCCCCCTTTGCGGCTTTTAGTTTCGGTCCCAACTCGGGTGGCCATTTACATATAAGATATATTTCCGCTTAACCAATGAAAGTGACGGCATATCATTATTTTTTAGCTAATCTATTACTTTTCTTAGTTGCAAGTTGCATGGTCTTCTAGTTCAGAGGATGCATATTAGGCCATATTTATTAATTGTACAGATAATCCTTTAGAACTGAAATGATGCTTGGTTAATTTCTGGGATACTGAGTGACACATGTAGAATAATATGAAGGCACAAAGAAACGAATCGCCACCACAATATTCGGTCCTCGCAGAAAAATAACGGATCGTGACGATCGCCTTATCCTGCTAAAATGCTTTAGAAAACGACCCATGTTTTTCCACTTATCGCTGTCCGTACCACATCAGAGGACTTCAGAGTTGCGCGCGCATCACATGGTTCACAAAAATATCTAATGTTACACTTTACATATGGGCATCCGTTCGGTACGGGGGCCTAACCCATGGTTGATAGAGGATAGGTTGCCCGATAATTTATCCGTCATCTGTTGGAACCCCACATGCGAGAACATAGGGATGGGCAACCTACTCCCTATTAACCTTGGGTTACTAACCCAAGGCATGCCCAAAATTAAGAAAAAAAAATTTTACAAATGCTATTAAAAATAAACATGCCTTGCTACTGGAAACGAACACGAGCCGCCGTATCGCAGACTCAGCATCCAACCACTCAGCTACGGACCAGTTGACAGCAATTCGCTAGACTCTAAAAATATGGTGTTTGCAATGATTGTTGGTGTTTGTCAACATGTAATGTGCGCGCAACTCTGAAGCCCTCTGTTGGGGTACGGGAGATATAGCACGTCAATTCCAACCCCGCCCGTCAATAGTCTTAATGTTGTTTACATTTTTGGACTTCAGGCATTGGTGTAAGACTTTTTGAGGAAAAAAGGAATGTTATGTCGTGGCTCAGGCGGTATGGCTCTAGCATAGAATGCCAACGTTATAGGTTCGATCCCGGCCCTATGCAAGACTTTTTTTTATTTTTTATTTTGGATTAGTTAGTTTTTTGGTCACTTCCGGTCCAGCCGTCGAAGGACGAACACGTTGGAAACGGATTACAGAATTCGGCACGGGAAGTGGAAGCTGTTTGCTTAGATAACGTGTTCCAATCCTTCGGGGGGTGTCTGGAAAGTCGTGCCGGCTGGACAGTGTAAGGGGTGGGTCGTGTAGTGTGGGGTGATTCCTACTAGGACTTCAGGGAATTTCCGTGCGTGGTAGCGTGGCCTGTGGGCGGTCGGGGGTGTTCCCTACGGGGATTTGAAGTCTCTGACAGAAAGTGGTTATACCTACAGTGTGCGAAGCCTCCTTGCATAGGAACTCAGTTGTGCATTTCATTAGCTTATAGTTGTATAAAGCTCGGGAATCGCCAGGGGCACAGGCCCTTTCTTTCTGGTCTTTCCCACCGAATACAAGGCCCTTCAAACTGGACTAACGTGTAACGGATGTAGAAGGGTAGCTCTACCTCTCCCTAAGCGCCGGGCGAAGGTGCGCTGGCAAATTGCCTCGTAGCAGCGCCACTCAACCCTCTGTAAAGAGGGTCTAGCATCATCATCATCATCATCATAGTTTTTTGGTTCGCCTTGAGTTGGTTTTGGGAATGGCTTAGGATAGCACTTGGTCAGGTTCCTTTTTTTGAGCCCCGGAGCGAGCGAAGCGAGCGGAGGGCCATTCTAAGTCATAATAATACCCCGGCTGACGGATAGTAACTTGTTATTTAGCCACTCGTGGAAGGAGTAGGTATGAGCTATGCAAGTCGTATAAATAATTATTTAAAATATATAAAGTTAGATTTGGAGATATCGCCTTATTCTTTTCACAAGTTCTTTTCCCATGATCCCGAAAATATTATAGGTCGTTGGTTATGCAACCACGGTTACCAGACAATCCAGACCATTGATCCAGACATATCTAAAAACCAGGTTATGTTTGTGTTGTTTTCGTTATTATTTATTCTGTTGTTCATAATTTTTATAGGTACCTATTTACTTTAATTATTACAAATTTGTTTTTTCTTAATCTGCTATTTTCTTACAATACCGTTGAATACGACCACATTTTATTATCCTCCTAGATTGTGCAATCAGTATTTAACCAAATAGGTTTGATAAGGAAATTAAACAATAATAATTTATTTTTAGTTTATCAACCCGTGGTGTTGGTTCCGCGATACGGTGTATCGTGAGAGTGAGAGGTTCTTAGCACTGCAGTAGTCGTCTATCTTTCTAAAATGAGTGGACAAGAAACCCTGGAATCCTTTCCTGAACATCCAAGAAATTTAATACCAGAGCTTTGCAGGCAATTTTATCACTTGGGGTGGGTTACAGGAACAGGTAGGAAACTTACAGCACTGTGTTATAGCAAGGTCCTCTAATTGGTGTGGGCTTTCAGAAATACATTTCTATAGTAGTTTGTTCCAAGCATAAAAATGAACCACTATATGTCTGTTCCAACTGACCATGAAAACTGGACATAGGACAGTAATATCCAGTAGTATAATTCGTTTGTCAACATGAGCTACTATTTTTCACCTTCAAAAGTGAAATTGACAACTAGAAATGATGGTTCCTCGTACGGTTTTCTAGTCGGTTGGAACAAACCTTATAATAATTAAAGCACCTTTACCTATATGGAGAATTTACCTATTAAATCAGCAAGTTATTGCCTTCTAACTTATTAGTTGCAGGATATTATTTGGCTAACTCGTTAGTTTTATAAAAATTAGGATACCTCCAAATGCTGGCAAATTTATTTAGCTAAACTTCTTAAAAATTAAATTTGAAAGGTTTTTCAAGGGTTTTTTATGTTCAGCACCATAGGCATTTATATGTCTAGGTTCAGCACACATACAAAAGAAAAATCCTATACCACTAATCTACCAGTGCGTGTGCAGATATGACAGTGGGCATTGGACTTGAAGTGCTGTAGGTTATAGTTTTCTAGAAGACGTTGCTTTTGTTTATTTATTTTATTTAAACATATTATTTTAACAATTCCAGTCTTTGGTTCTACAAACATAATATAATAGATTATGGCTAATTACATTTTAGTACTGCACCTAGGTAAAATTGCACCTGTACTGTGCATAATAGTAATATTATAATAAATCTACATAAAATAATTTTCTTGAAAACTTTCATGACAGAATGCAAAAAATAGTAGAAACAACAAAATTTTACACCAAATAGCCAAAAAGATCTATTATTAAATAAATATGTTTTAAATATTTCATTAATTTTTTTTTAATTTGAGGCACTTTTTATTAATACCGGAATTAAATTATACAACTTTGGTCCCAAGTATGATACCAAACGCTGATGTATATATTTTGTAGAAATGGATATATTAAGCTTTATATCTGTTAATGCCCAGGTTTGGTAATTATGCTTTACTAAATCACATGTTATTTTTGGAGAGCAATATATACAGTGAGGACATAAAGTCCGTCGTCCCCCCTCTAACTTTTGAACCGTTTGGTATACTGCGATGAAATTTGGAACGGTATTATATGAGACAGTTTTCTGTTTTTTGAGCAATTAATGACAGATTCAAATGTCAAGTTGACAGTTGGGCGTCCTTTCGGAATATTTTTTTAAATGCATGGATTGGTCATGTGACACGTCATTTTGAAGGTCTTTTTATGCTTAATTCAACCCTCGACTTTGAAAACATTTGATTCATACATCCTTAAATAGCGTCTAATAACAATGTTTTAAGCAGGTTTATTAGATAAGTACCTAATTACGAAACTAATTGAAAATGATGTTATAATAATTAAGGAAAACACAAAAAACGTCAAATTTTCATCTTAAAAGATGTTGAAAATATCCGCCCTGGACCTCTTGACAAAAGAATATTCTGTTAGAGAATTCTTCCCTAACATTGTGGAGGGTTGCAGGGTTTATTCCCGCACACACATCGATGATGCGTTGTCGAAGTTTATTCAGAGTATCCGGAACCATTTTATAAACCCTAGATTTCACGTAGCCCCCATAGAAAGTAATCAAGGGGTGTCAGGTCCGGTGAGCGAGCTGGCCACTCTGTTGGACCTCGGCGACCAATCCACCTGTCCGAATAAGTTGCATCTAAGTAATTTCTAACATCTCTAAAATAATGGGGCGGGGCACCATCCTGTTGGAACGTAATGCCAAACTGGAATTCAAACGGATTTTGTGCAACAACGCCTTCAATAAGTGAAATGATGGTATCTTGCAGCATTCGAAAATATGTGGGGCCGTTCAAATTTCCGTCTAAAAATATGGGACCTATAATATGGTCACCCAAAATGCCCGCCCAAACATTTATTTTTTGAGGAAACTGAGAATGTCCTTCGCGAAATAGATGGGGGCTTTCATCACTCCAATACTTACAGTTTTGAGTGTTAACTGTTCCATTTAAAAAAAAAAGGTACTGTCATTGCTAAAACAAATATGCCTCAGATAATTGGGATTTGCTTCAATCCTTCGTGCCATAATCTCGCAAAACTCTAATCGCCAGTTAGGGTTGCCAACTCCAAGTTTTCATAAATCGGGACGTTCCTAATAAAATCGGGACCTAAAGTAAAGAGTGGAAAGTTTGCCGTGCACAACATCAGTTTTGAATCCAGGAAGGATTTTTTAATGGGAATATAGAATATAGTCAAGAATACATTTTATTCGAATTTACAAGAAAGGCACAATATGACATTGTAAAGAAAAAAAAAAAAATTGAATATAGAATAGAATATCCTAACTAGTATGTACCTACATTGAAAACATAACATATCATTATCATTGAGAAGCAACTAAAAGGCTACTTCTTGCAAATTCTAATTCTGTGTAGATAACATATTACAAAGGAAATTTATTTCTTTGCAAAGTAACAAAAAGGCGTGTGCACTATGTGGGCATATCAGAAGTTAAACTTCTTAAACTTAAACGTCCTAGCCTCGGGTTTGGTTAAAAAGTAGTTTTTCTTTAAATATACGACTCAATTAACAAAAAGGGATAGCCTAAAGGAAAAAGAAACTATTCTTTATAAAAGTTTCGGTTATGTCTTGGTAATAGAGCAAACCCCATATTTTTGTCTTGTAAACTAACAAAGATATCACAATAATTAAACGTCATAGTCTTATACATATCCTAACGGATTTGGTTAAAAAGTAGTTTTTTTAAATATAACACTCAATTAACAAAAAGGGAACGCCTAAATGAAAATAAAACTATTCTTCATAAAAGCTTCGCTTATGTCTTGACAAGGTAATAAAGCAAATCCCATATTTTTATCTTGTAAACTAACTAAGATACCACAATAACAATATTTTCATATTTCTCTTCCGCCAGGTCGTGTCGCTCATCGTGTATCGCCCGCTGCGTTCGCCCGCCGTGTTCGCCAGCTGTGTGTCGCGACCTTCAAATTTTACTCCCGGTGCGCGTTAAGAAGTTTCACTTGAATAACATTTTGTTTTGTAATAACTGAGAACTAACAACTAAAAAATATATCCTATTGCGTTATTTTAAAGGAGTATTTTTTTGACTTTTTGCCGAAATCAGCTTTGATTTATTGCTAATCGCGTGCTTGTAAAATTCTCTACAAGTCTGTGTAAAATTAAGTTTTATTTGTAACTCACTTTTAATATACCTCAAGTTTCCTTTTATATAAGGAGTGAATATAAAACGGGTGTATCTTCTATCTGTTTGTCGTTTTTGCGGGCAAATTTGATTCTCGATCGAAAATCGGGACATTTGGCGTCCCGCCATAGGTCTTGGCGGGACGTAATGAAATGGCCCCAAAAATCGGGACGTCCCGCGAAAATCGGGACGGTTGGCAACCCTAAATCGCCTGTCAGGATCATCTTCTGTTAATTTGCGGCCCATTCTCATCTTATAAGGATAAAATTTATAACGCGCGATTGGAATGGGACGTTCCAAGAATGCGTGATTGAATCTACGTGTGAATGCCGCTATTGTCTCTGCTGACACAGCTCTGCAAACGATCGGGAGCAGTGTCACGCCACAAAATGGCCGTATCGTCAGCAAACATCGTGAATACCCCAGATATATTCAACTCTGACAAATCATTAACATATAATAAGAACAGTAAAGGACCCAATAGAGAGCCCTGAGGAACACCAGATGTAATTTCTTTTTGGCTGATATTATCACAAATACCTTTTTTACATTATACTTAAAGGCACTTAAACTGCAGTTGATTATATATGACAAACTAGATTTGAAGAATTCAGTCTTATGTGACGGGATTGATAATGCATCCTTTGACCTTATGCTCACACGATGCATGTCTCCTCTTAGATTAATCATGTCAAAGAGATAAAGTGGTTGTTTTGTGCAAATTACCTTATGAATAAGACAACTCATGTGAACATAACCCCTTTGTATCATATTGCATTTATAAACTTCAGAGATATGCTCACTAACATAGTCCCTCCTCCTGAAGGTATCGAATGCAGGAATTCTGTATTTTTCGAATCTTATAGCTATTGTAATAAACATAAACAATGTCAAGGTAGCTTGGTATTGACAGTATCAAGCTCTCTATTATTAATTTCTTAGCACTAGTAGGTAGAAGATTTCGATATTCATAAATTGATTTAATTTAAAATATGACCTTTGACAAACCTTGTTTACATGTAAGTTAAAAGTTAGTTTAGTGTCCATAAACAAGCCAAGATTTTTGACTTCACTAGTCCATTGAATCGTGACATTTCCCAACCTGACAACTAGAGATGTGGGGTCAATATTTGCCTGCGTTTTGGTTGGATTCATACTTAGAGAGTTCCCAGTAGCCCAAGAAGATATATTTTGGAAATCTTCATTCAGCAGGTCAACTGTCTGCTAAAGGAAAACATTATATTTGTAGGTCGTCAGCATACATGTAGTATTTTGCGTGTTTAATGTGTTTAAAAAGATCAGAGGTAAAAATAATGAAGAGAAGCGGTCCAAGGACAGAACCCTCCCCACCATCTCCCACCCAAACCGTAAAGCCACTCCATCTTCTCTCAACCTAACAGCTTGTTGCCGATTACACAATTAGTTACCGAACCACCCATCAGCCTCCATATTATAGTAAGAAAGTTTAGCCATGAGTAAATTTAAATCTAAACTGTCAAAGGCTTTTGTCATATCATGACTGAAGGACAAGAGTGGCCATTATCAAATGCTTTTGAAATGTCACTAGTTATTTTGAGAAGTGCAGTAGCACAGCTATATTCTGACCAAAAACCAGACTGATATTTGGGAATTATACTTTTATTTTCTATAAATTCTAACATTTGACTCTTAACCACCGTCTCAAGGCCGGAAGTATGCTATAGATCTAAGTTCACTAATAGTTGTAGATTTATTTATCTTAGAAAGAGGGGTAACAAGAGGCATTTTCCATAAATCAGGTACGGAACCTGTCTCTAAGGAAAATTTAATTATGTGAACAAGTGGTTTAATGCTGTGTGGCATGGAGGACTTAAGCATTCTTATAGAAATATCATCAACCCCAATTTCACTACTCTTAATACTATATATAATCTTTATTACATCCTCCTTACCAATAAGTCTAAATTTAAATGGTTCCCAATCACATGATGAACTGAGAAAATCCTTAATTAGCTCTGGATCAGTAGTAGTATCAGGTACCTGGGCCAAAAAATGATTTATTAGATTTGTGTCTCTTAAATTGTTTGGTATTTCTGTAATTGGCTTATTAATGATTTTCCAATTCCATATATTTTCCCAAATATGTACTCCTACTTTTATCTGGACCCACACATTTATCTATTTGCAAGGAAATAGTATATTATTTTATATGGAGGAAAAGTGATACTTTTCATGGCGCGCTCGTGTTTAACAGCCGAACGGAGTGAGGCTGGTAATAGAGAGCAAGCCATGAAAAGTAACTTTTCCTCCAAATAAAATATGCTGTTTTTTCTTCAAATGTCGACAAATTAATGCAAAAACATCTCTTTTTAATAGTAATAATATCTAATTATTATTAAAGACAAATGGGTTCCCAAGGCGGCTTAGACCACGGTCGTGGGTGGCCTTGCTTAGACCGGTGTCGGTGAATATAATGTAACATAAAGCTGTCAGTGGACACTGTCAACAATAATTATTTATATTGCGTCTCCGATTGCGTTTTAATTCCGTATTGAGAAGCAGTTATTGAGTAAGTTCGATTAAATAATAACCAATTTGTTCCTAAATTAGTGATTTTTAGAAATGCAGTCACAAATTGAGTGATAAATACAAATTGTAGTTTAATAAATCTTGAGTTGTTGACGCTTATTTTGACGTTTGTTTGTATTGTATCTATGTTGCTATGATAACACTTTTACCTCCGCCGGCGGAAAAGTGAAAAGTAAAGCTCCGGCGGAGGAAAAACGAAACTTCACTGCCGCCTACACAGTCGAGTAATGATGGATTTACTG
>MU182225.1:11664-27925 GCA_016904865.1 Pissodes strobi
TGATGACACCATATTTTTGGCATTTCTACCTTACATTTCCAGAGTCAGACATAATATACCACTTACTTCAAAAAGAAAATATACAAACAATATACAAGCACGTAAGAACAATAAAGGAGTATCTAAGATCATCTAAAGATGAGAAGGACCCGCTCACAGTCCCGGACATCTACAGCATATCTTGTACATATGAGAGCGTGTATATAGGAACAACAAAATGATAAATAAATATCCGAATTACAGAGCATAAAGCCAACTGCCGTTTGGGACAAATAGATCAATCCGCAGTAGCAGGACATACACTCACAAAACCAGACCATAGCATCAAATTTGAGAAAACCCAAGTTCTCGCATCGATTTCATCTTATCATGCCAGACTCTACAGGGAAGCCATTGAAATCCATTAGCATGTAAGCAACTTTAACAAAACAGAGGAAGAGTAAACATATATAAAACATGGATTCCGATACTCAAGAGTACAATAAAGCAGAATCCATGACACCATCCATCACAGCTGACCAATCAGATGTGCCCCCCCCCCCCCCCACCGAAGCCATCCATAAATATGGCCTGAGACCCCGCAGACTACAGACCTCCAGCAGCCCGCAATCAGTAAAAGTAAACGAAACTTCTGAAGATGCCAACCGCTTATGTTGGCGAAACGTCAAGAGAAAAAGACAACCGACGACGGTCTAAATAGACAGTTATATTGGACGATGGCCGCGAAAGCCTTTCACAATATAGAGATGACAGTACTGTTTTATTAATAAAAAATAATGCTGTTACAATATTTTTTTCTTAAACATAAAAATAACGCTCTTTATAGCTAGAAGTCTGCCAGATTAATGGTCACCATTTCTGTAATTAGAAATAGGATCACTAGTTAAGGTAAATCAAGGATAGATTGCTGAAATAGCTTTGTTTATGTTGAAAAGATAATCTTTATTCAACACAATTCAATGCTATTACGACGAAAGGCTGTTAAATACTAGTAGACGACACAGCTCTCTTTATAATATCATACTTTACGATAATTAACTATCAGCATACTGTAGGTACGTTTTATATTGTTATGGAGAATTAATTTTCGTGTGTCAAATTGGTACCTTTTTCTCCTCTTCGATTTTCAAATTTGAGTAAATTCAATTAGAACAACATAAGACTTTTCCGGCCCAGGTCCCCTGGGACCAGGACCGAAACGCCCTGGCGTGAATTGCGCAAGTCCTATCAAATGACCCTGACGTATCTAAATGACCTAAGAAGTTTTGAGGATCGAATCTGCCTTCGTTGTTAAAAGAGAGAAAGCCGAAAATGAATATTATTAGTAAATTCAATTCTTATAACATTTTTCATCAAAGTGAAACTAGAAATAAGGTAAGTGCATGAACTCATTATTGACTTGCTATTCAAATCGTTGTAATTTTATGTATTAATCGTTTCCATTTTTAGTTTTTTCGCTTTTGACAGCGGGGCACTTTAGATTCATTGGAGCCATTTAATTGGCATTTGTGCAATTTACACCCTGTGATCAGGACTGAAGAAGCCCTATGTTTTCTAGTTAAATTTGATCACCAGTTAAGGTAAATCTCTCTCTCAGCATACTGTTGCGGCATTCATAGAATAATAATTGTTTATTATCTGCAGATAGTTTTAATAAATAATTATATTATTTTATATTCAACCTCTATTGTTGATAAAATGTTACTTACAACTTATCAGCGGTTTATCAACTTATGGAAAAAAAAAATTTATGCTGAACGATCACTAATCCATCGGGATAAATTAAAACAATAATTCTAACCCGAAAGTAATTATTCCTAAGATAAATTGATACAAATCACAAGCCAAAAATTGATAAGGAAAATTTTTCATTATTTAAATTTACCTTGCATTATGATGGAGGGGTTGGATCTCTCAGATTTACTTGTAAATTTACATAATTATTTTGCAAGGTTTATTAGTTCACTTCTTTTAAAGATGAATCTAAGTATCTTGAATATGTATTGAACATGTATCTCCTCATGAAATCGCCAAATTATAGAACGTTATACATCACCGAATAATTCCGAGCTATCCACACTCTGCTTATTATTCAAATCGGTGTATACTTATTTAAATATTGGAAGAATGGCAGTCGTTGTTAATTGAAATCAACCTATTACCAACAGAGGTCTTAGTTTGGTATAAGGAAAAGATAGAATCCTGCTAAGAATTTGTATTAGTTCATCTCAATGCTACTAATGCTTGCTTACCTCTGCCGTGGCCAGAGCGTACAGTCCCACCAACCACACGGCCCAGGTCCAGCCTCTAACCGGCCGCGCCCGCACCCTGGCCATGACGTCGCGCCACCGGGGCACTAAGCCATCACTGCCGTTGCCCCCCGTCCCGACTCATGCAGCACAACCACCTGTAAGAGAAAAATGTATTAAAATAATTATCGTACACATACCTTGAGGATGTACGTGAATTATATTTAGATTAATACATATACAACGTTTTGTCCAATCAATGCATCCAGCATATGCCGTGGATCTTATATTGAAAGGAGCAATGTTTGAGAATGATTATTATTTGCAGTAAATTATTGAAAAATATTGAAATTTAAATTAATATTTTTTTAATTATAAGCTTAATGGGCTTTCCTGGCAAAAAGTGAATAACTATAGCTAAAAAATATAAGGCATCAAATGTCTTTTAAAATGAAATGGAAAACCTCCTCGTACCCAAGGTTTCAAATGTGATACTAAAAGTAATTGTTATCCCAAACGCTGCGCTGGTGTAAAACTTCTTATGTGTACGGAGTTCATTCAGTTCGTTCGTTCGTCGTCCGTAAACCCCTCGGAGGGGTGTGGTGACATCATGTAGTAAGTCCATCAATCGTTTGTCTCCAGGATTCTCTATCTAGGGCGTGGTGTATTGCTCCTTGCAGGCTCTCTCCTATCAGATTTTTCATTTGGTCTACCCATCGCGACGGTGAACGTCCTCTGGGTCTTCGTCCATTTAGTTTTCCTTCTATGATCAGCTTCTCCATTGCCTCTGATCTCCTGGCAATGTGTCCAAAGTATTTTAAATACTGCTGGTTGACACAAGTGGATAGTCTGGTTTTGATTCGCAGTTGTCTCAGAATTGATTCGTTGGCGCGGTGTGCTGTCCATGGAATTTGGAGCATTCTTCTATAGCACCACATTTCTAGAGCGTCAACTCTGCGACGGTCTGTCATTTTCATTGTCCACGTCTCTGCTGCATAGGTCGCTATGGAGAAAATGAGAGTTCGTATAAGCCTGAGTTTGGTGTTAATTGTGATGGAAGTGTCCTTCCAGATACGAGTGAGTTTCACTGTTGAGTTTCGTGCCATGGCGATACGCCTACGGATTTCAGTTTCTGGTGACAACAGATCCAAGATATTTAAAGTGATTGATCACTTAATAACCAGCGACATTTGTAATGTCAGGGCTGTTGTTGTTAGCCCGGTCAACAATCATTACTTTAGTCTTTGAATTATTGATTTCCAGTCCGTACCGTCTGCTATGTTCATCCATCCTCTGCATTATATTAATGAGTTCATGCTCGTCATTTGCTATTATCAGGGTATCATTCGCGTACCGTAGGTTGCTAATTTTTCTGCCGCCAATAGTGATGCCACCCTTCCACTCTTCAAGAATCTCTCTAATTATGTATTCACTATATATATTGAAGAGAAGGGGAGATAAAATGCAGCCTTGCTTCAACCCAGCAGCAGTCGAGAAGGTGTCAGAGAGAGTATCATTGACTCCTACCATTGCCGTATTGGTCCTATATAGTAATTCTATTAGGTGTATCAGATGCTTCGGTGTTCCCATCTCGGCAGAATGTTCCAGAGCTTCGACCATTTTACCTTGTCAAAAGCCTTTCTGTAATCTACGAAACACATGAGCATTTTAACATTAAACTACCTGGTGTTTTCGATGATCTGTCGAACGTTCAAGATCTGTTCGCGAGCTCCTTTCCCTGGAACAAATCCAGTCTGTTCGTCTGGTATTTGTCTGAGGAGGAAATTCTTCAGCCTCTCGTTCAGTATCCCGAACATGATTTTGCTAGCATGCGGAATTAGGGCAATCGTACGATATTTGCCACTGTCGAGAGGGGAACCTTTCTTATATAGAGGAAAGAAAATGGAATGGCACCATTGTTTTGGCCAGATCCCAGTCGTCCAGATCTTCTGACATATTCTGTGTATGATGGATGTCCCTAATTCGCCCATGTTTTTCAGCGGTAATTCCATCACATCCTGGTGCTTTTTGATTTCGTAGTTTTTTCACTGCTTGTTCCACTTCCTCCCTAAGTATTGTTGGTTCGAGCTCTTCGCTTAGGTCTCCGGGGTCTGACTGCAGGTCATCTTGGAAGAGCTCTGTGCAATACGTCCGCCACACACTAGCGATGCCTTTTGCATCCGTGATTACATTGCCGGCGTTGTCCCTGATGACTTTTGTCCTGGGTTTGAACTCGCGTGCCAGGTACTTTACTTTACCATAGTGCTCAGTGAAGCGGTTTTCTGTTGCATGTCTTTCTAGTTCTATACATATTCTGCCTATGTGATTGTTTTTGTGTCTTCTGCAGGAAGATTTTAATTTATTATTCATGTTTCTTATTAGCTGTTCTTTTTCTGGGTTTCTCCCTGATGTTCGAATAGCCCGTCGTTTTTCTATTAATGCCAGTGTTTCATCTGATATCCAATGTTTTGTTTTGCTTTATTTGAGCTTTTAGGTATGCTGTCCGCTGCTTCTTTAATACATTTCTCAGCACTCCTCCACATTTAATCCGAGCCTTCTTCCAGTTGGGGAGGTCCACTGTTTCTGAGGGCTTCTTGAAAGATTATTGGTTCAGGAGCATTAATTCTTTTGGTCTTTGTTTTAGATATTGGTTTGCTCAATTTGATCTTAAGAATTCAGTTAAACACAAATAAATCGACGCATGTATTTTTCCAGTTGTGTTGGTTATGCTTCAAACTAAAGTCTAATACTTCTTGTGTGTTTATTACAACGAGTAATTTCTACAAAATCCGTATAAGTATAATAATCCAATTTCTATCTGTTAATTATGGCTGTTACAGTATCAATTAATACAAATTAGATTAGTTTTTTTGCGGTAAGTGCTCTATTTTTTATGAATGTATGTGTTACCATAGGTGATACTGACTTCTCAAGGTCATGGGTGGATATTTTATGTCATACTTTAAAGCACAAGAATAATAAATAACCAGAATCCAATGTTTTCTTGTTGCTACGCCTGGTTCCCCGTGACCTCGAATGTCTCGATCCGCCGAAATTCCGCCGAAACTCGCCAGTGTAGGCGCTACGGCTGTAGTGAACGGATCGTCTAAAATACGATAAAATTCTAGCCGTTGGAAATACTTTGGATGCATTTTCCCTTGTTGAGTGTTTCGTGTTTTAATAGAGTTTTGGACGAGTTAACGTATATTATACATTAAACTCGATTAATAGAGGGTAACCAAAAGCCATAAGTTAACAATTTGGCGAAATAAATATAATTGTTAAAAAATAAGTAGTTTATTTATTAGCATCTTTAATAGGTATCTTAGGAATGATTAAATCGCTGCAGTATAAATAACTAACCGAAAGTTGATGCGACGACTAAAATAAGTAGATACTAAGTACCATCTATTAAAATTTATTATAACGTATCGTAACCGGTTCGAATGACAAAATAAGTTGAAACTAAGTGAAACTAACCATAAGTTGATTCAACGACTAACCAAAACTAACCAAATCTATTAACATGTATTATATCGTATCGTAACCGGTTCAGATGACTAAAATAAGTTGATACTAAGTGAAACTATTCAAAAGTTGATTGGACGACTAACCAAAACTAACCAAATCAATTAAAATTGATTTTAACTTATCGTAACCGGTTCAAATGATTAAAATAACTTGACACAAAGTGAAATTACCCGAAAATTATTTGAACGACTAACCAGAACTAACCAAATCTATTAAAATTTATTATAACGTATCGTAACCGTACTGTGATACTCGTGACTTTTTTATTTGTAAATACGAATGCCTATCTTTTTATGTACTATATTAGTAGATAATTTTGCATTGGAATGGTTTTAAAAGTAAAACTAAAGCCCATATGCTGAAAACGCATCAAGACAGATATCTGTGAATTTGAAAAATATTGATGGTTTGGAAAAATTCATTAAATAAGCGGTACTACTTTCTCGCTTATTGGAATTAAAAAAAAAAAGTTGGAACATAGTTCCGTCACAGAACTAGGAAAAATTGGAAGGTCAATATTTCTACTAGTAAAGTGGCTTTATCTCAGTTTTCCTAGGAAAACAAACAAGTGCATATTATTTGCCTGACTAATTGGTAAATAAGTACAGACTTTGAAGGAAATCGTTGGAGCTGTTTCCGAGAAAATCGACTTTGCTCATTTTTCTAAAGAGCAAAGGGATCTTCACCGATGCTTCACAGAAAAACGTGGTAGTACGTACATATTATTTGCCTACTAAATTGTAAATATAAATATATAAAATCTAATGAAAATCGTTAAAGCCGTTTTTGTGAAAACCAATTTTTAAATATTTTTCTTTATATAAACTATCCTTAATTGTAAGGTTAAAGAAAAAAATTATAAAACGTCTGGAGATATTGTCCCGAAACTCCTGGAGGACATGCGGATCGACCAATAGGAGAGGCCGATTTTGATATAGTCGGCTACGCCTGCAAAAGATCTTTAAATGCAGAGGATTTAACACAAAAAAGCCTTTTTATGGTCATTAAGGAAATTGCGTTTTTCATTATTCATTTATCCATAATAAACACTACTTGTAAAAATAATATTTAGAGTTTTATTCATTTCCTATATACTGGAGAAAAGTCGTGTGACGGACAGACACACACACACAGAGACACAATTTTGTTTTTTTCAAAATTTAATGTTTTGTGATGGATTTTAGGGGTCATAATTCGTCGAGATTGGCAAAAAAGTCGCGAGTAGCACATTACATGTGATATAAGTGAATACTTCTTTATCGATTTTGTAAGAGATAAATAGTGTGAGAGAATCATATAATAATTAATTTTAATAGATTTAGTAAGTTTTGGTTAGTTGTCTAATCAACTTTTGGTTAGTTTCACTTAGTTTCAACTTATTTTAGTCATTTGAACCGGTTACGATACGATACGTTATAATACATTTTAATACATTAGGTTAGTTTTGGTTAGGGGTCCAAGTATGGTACTTAGTATCTAGTTATTTTAGTTATTTGAACCTATTCCGATACGTAATGATAAATTTTAATAGATTTGGTTAGTTTTGGTTAGTCGTCCAATCAACTTTCGGGTATTTTCACTTAGTAACAACTTATTTTAGTCATTTGAACCAGTTACGATACGTTATACATTTTAATAGATTTGGTTAGTTTTGGTTAGTCGTTGAAGCAACTTTCAGTTAGTTTCACTTAGGCTCAACTTATTTTAGTCATTTGAACCGGTTCCGATAGTTTCAATAAGCGTGAAAATAGTACCGTTTATTTAATGAATTTTTCCAAACCATCGGTATTTGACAAATTCACAGATATCCGTTACGATGCGTTTGGGCTTTAGTTTTAATTTTAAAACCATTCCAAATAATAATTTCCTGTTGAATCCTACCATATCAAAATACTCTGCTATACTAACGCTGCCAGATATTTCATTATTATGCAAAAGTATCTATTAATATAGTAAATAAAAAAATAGGCATTCATATTTACAAATAAAAAAAGTCACGAGTATCACAGTATCTATACGTGATGGAAGTGAATACTTCTTTATCGAGTCTCAACTTATTTTACTTATTTGAGCCGGTTCCGATAAGTTATAATCAATTTTAATAGATTTGGTTAGTTTTAGTTAGTCGTCTAATCAACTTTCGGTTAATCTCACTTAGTGTCAACTTATTTTACTTATTTGAACACGTTCCGATACGTTATAATCAATTTTAATAGATTTGGTTTAGTTCGGGTTAGTCGTCCAATCAACTTTCGGTTAGTTTCACTTAGCCTAAACTTATTTTACTTATTTGAGCCAGTTGCGATACGTTACAATCAATTTTAATAGCTTTGGTTAGTTTGGGTTAGTTGTCTAATCCACTTTTGGTTAGTTTCATTTATATCAACCTATTTTACTTATTTGAGCCGGTTCCGATACGTTATAATCAATTTAAAAGGCTTGGTTACTTTGGGATAGTCGTCCAATCAACTTTCGGTTAGTTTCACTTATTCTCAACTAAAGTTCAGCACTGTCTAAACAATGGTTCAGCTACCCCGCCTTCCCTACTAATTTCTTAATAAGATGGATAATATTAAATCAGTAAAAATGCAGTAAGCACGCTCATGGAATTCTGGCTGTGACGTGGACTGAAGGTCACCCAGCGCTTTATGCCAATACACACGGTGACAGTTGAGAGTTTGGATTCTGGCTATTTATTATTCTTGTGCTTTAAAGCATCGATATACAATTTTTTTTCGTTTATAGTAACGTGTAATGATATCAGTGGTCTCTGGGTTTGTTAAACTTTGTGTTTTTCAAATTAATTCAATGCAAATTTTACATTCCATTTCAGAAATTGCAGAAATCCTACGATGTTTAAAATATACTTTCACACAAGTAATGTACACTATTTTTCCTACGATCATCTATGAAAATGGCACAAAAAGCGCTCATTAAATTCCTAAGAAAAGGATTAATATTGCATGGGTGTTGAAACCCACTTTTCAAAGCGTGTGCTAAAAAGCGCTGGTCTCGCTATCCACATCTCTGGAGTGAAAATGCTAAATCAAATATGCTGTCAAGTTGACAGTATCGGTCATCTACTCAATTAGAGTCCTATTGAAATTAATTTTCAACACACATGTTTTGAAAATATTTTCAACATTCATGTGATATTGTCACAGAGCATATTGGCTTATGGTAATTCTCTGTGATCTCTCAGGTTGCGGAGCTGAGATGGTGATGATAAGAATAGTAAGTCGCTAGTTTCGAAACAAATGTACGTCTATTTATGATCAAGTTTAGTACACATTAATTGGATTTGGAGCAAAAGTAAATCTATTGATGATCAGGTTTCATATAAAATATCAAAATAGTGTGAAACGCATGACTATTCGTTGAAGACTGATTACACGCGACCTATTTGGTTTCCTTGAGGCAAGTTGAGGTTTACTGGAGGTAATTTGAGGTTTCCTTGAAAGCACTTTAGGTTACGTTGCGAACATTATGACGGTGACCTAGTTGCGGGTGTATCTGGAAGTATAGTGAAGGGTTTAGAGATACATGGGGAATGTATATAAATGAGATGAATTATTTGTTGTAATTTTATAATTCAAGTAATAAGAAGTTAAACCAAAAAATTATAATTGTATTTTATTTTTTCCAGGATACTTTCTAGACGGACTATATCTGTGATATACTTTTTAATCATATTCCTGATTCTATAATGCATTGTCTTCCATACGCAATTATTTTATCCTTTTTATAACTCATTATTACTAAGTATACATTTCTTAATCTATCTCAGCCGATTTTATGTACATATTCCAAATTTGCGTGTGCCGTGGCCCGCAGTAATTTATTTTTAAATAAGAAAAAATGAGACTGAAATAACTGAGGTGCCTATTGCGATTTCGACATATGCCAAATTAGTTAAGGCGCTCTGAAAAATTTAACCATTAGTACAATCAGTACATTTGCTTAATACCAAATATTCACTACAAAATTTGAAACTGGAGATAATAATGTCCATTATTTTCTTATCACAGCATAAACTTCCTTATTTCTTCTATTAAATAACTCAAAGCCAAACCCAAATTTATTTTTGAGCACTAATTCCCATAAAGAATTCTCCGCTCAATGCTGATATGTACTACAAAGGGAACGAATTGAATAAACGTAAAAGCACCCTTGTATAAGATGTTAGAGAGGAAATACTGATTAAATTTACAAGAAAAGCAAAAAAATATTTATTTTGCGGATCATGGTGAAAAGCAACGGCACCGATGAAAAGCTCAGGTAGGGTTGACACGTAGCCTTGAAGCTTTTTATCAGTGGTAATTATTAAGATATCTTGAAACTATTTAGTCGATTTCACGCTTAGCATACGCTTAGATTATTAGAATATTACTTTCAATTTGAATTTAGTTAATACCCAATAGGTTACTTTTAAAAAAATACTTTAAACGTCCAACATCTTTTTCTGTTTCTTTTAAAGATCAGTCAACTTCGAGTATGTACAAAGCATATGAATATTTTCATCAATCAAATTGATTAACATGAAAAACACCAAAGCAGAAAAATATTTCAATTGAATGAGCAGCTGTACAATATAAGCAACTCCGAATTAAATTAAACTAAAATAAAATAGTATTACCAACATAATCAACAAAACGTGTTCATCAAAGAAAGGTCTACTATTAGAAGAATTTATCAGACACTGGAATTTTCACGTAAAAAATAACGATCTGGCTAGTATAGAGGTATCGAAAGCTCTCAACACTGTCGACCATGAATTTCTGTATACAAATCTGGAGAGGCATGAGATTCGAGGCTTGAGCTCAGATGATATTGTAAATTAATGATTCTATTACAAAAAACAACACTTAGTCTGAACTTGGTACACGTTTTAAAGATATTCAGCAAACATTCAACAAATATTAGTATAAAAGAGCCAGTAAGCCGAGTAACCGACAACTTGGTTCAGTTCGTAGTACCTTAACGGCAAGCGCTTACTGGCAGCAAGTTCCACTCATCCTCTCACCCAGAACCATATTGTACCTTTAAGGAGAAAGGCTCTGAGGTGTTCAATTCATTATTGGCAGATTGTGCCTTTAGGAGAAATGCCTGAATCAACTTCTCCTTAGAACACGTCAGTTAAAAGTAGCAAAATTAGTCAATTAAATTCAAATCAAGTTAAATACGCCGATATAAAGCAAACAAAGTAAATGTCTTTAATAGCGCTTTAAAACAAACTTTTTAAACTCATCGTAGCTTAAAATATATTCAAGAAAGCCTCAAATTAACGTATCAACCTAAGTCTAATAACATGAGCATCACGCCCTTCTGAATATTATACTATTCCAAGTTCCAAGTTGCCAATAGACGTACATTTGTTTCGCAACTAGCGAGTTTATATTCTTCATCACCATCTGAGCTAGGCAACCAGTGTATTATAGAGAAGAATTTTTCAGAAGTCAAAAAGGGAGTATCACAGGGGTCAATATTAGGACCATAATAATTGTTTTATAATTATATGAATGAGATTATGAACATGAAAAGTCAATATATGATTTTGTTCCCTGCCGTTGTATCAGTAACTTGATCAGATACCGACACAAAGAAGTGATACATTAGGGCTTTGAGCGATTAGCTTAAGGCATTAGCACCAACCTGAATATTTTCCGCAATAAGTTGGTTGCTATCAACGTATACTGCAATGCCTTCAGAATTATCAGAGAAAGTGTAGATACGCGAGCAGTACTTACAGCATACATTAATATTTTACGCATGTAACCAGTCAATAATAATATCATATTGTAATTCTCTTCTGGGGAAATTCCATAAAGAATATGCGATTAGTCATAGAAAAGATGTTCGCTGTCCATATTTAAAAATAATTTAAAGATATACATATTATATAGGGACATGTACACATTATAAAACATTCTTCTTTCTTTGCTGAACTTACCGAGCAGCCTAAAAACAACATTTGAAATAAAAACATGTGAAAACACTCTTATAACGAAAAGGGCCAACTGTGCGTACGTTCAAATAACCCATAAACCATTCCATTCCTGCCATATGAAATAAATTTTCTCTTTATTCCAGAAAGAAAACACTCAAAGAATTGAAACAGAAACCCTAATACTCATGTAATAGTCAAAGGAACTTATTATGATTGGAGGTATTTTGATGCGATGGCGCCCTTGTCGAGATATTGGACGCTGGATGGTGCTTGTCTCTTTCTCGGGATGATTATTTTTTTATTATTATTAATCTTATCATTATAACGTGTGTTGTCTATGTCAGATCAATGTCAGCTTTGCATAAGTCTCTTGCTATACGTAAATTTTGTTTTACCCATTTTATGGTGTTAACTAAGTTTATTTTTACTTTAGCTTATTTCATTTTATGTTTGGTTTAAATAATTTGACAAGGTCCAAACCGATTGCTAACCAAATGGATTATCAATAAGTTCGCTCTTGATCTTGTGTTCATGATATGCAGTTGATGGACACATCTCATTGACCATTAATGCGGGAGTGCCTCAGGGCGCAATACTTTCACCAACTCTATTCCTCATCGATATTAATGACCTGCTGACCGGAACCAATAATCCTGTTTACAGCTTTGCAGATGACAGTACCCTTGTCTCCCAATTTAGATCAGAAAAAATCGTTCTAGCGCTTGATACTTATCACCGCAGACAGGAGCAGATTACAACGATTAATCAAGATCTGGAGAAGGTTCGAACCTGGGGCGACAGGAATTTGATCCAGTTCAATGCAGCAAACACCCAAGCAGCCACGTCTACCAAGAAAGCCAATACGGCGGGCCCTGATATCATTATGGCAAGATCGACCATTCCTTCATCCTCGTCAATCGGACTACTGGGTGTCTTGGTCAACAGCAATATGTCCTGGCATGACCACGTTGCCAACATTGCAAAATCAACCTCGCAGAAGATTGGTGTGCTGTTTCACAAAAAAAAAAATTATACACCTCAGCAGCTGCTCTTGCTCTACAAAGCCCGAATAAGACCGTGCTTAGAATATTGCTCACAAATCTGGGGTGCCGCACTAAGCACACACTAAAGCTGCTGGATTCCATTCAGAAGAGAGCTGTGCGCGACTATGTATTTCCATCGGCCGCTTAGCTCAGATGGTCAAAGAATTGAGTTGAAAATAAACACATAACAAAATGTGTTTATTTTTAATTTATTTATTTTTATGGCAGTGGCAGACAGATGTCCCGGAAGTGGGTTCCACAGTGACGCAGTGCGCTGAACAAAGGAGTCCTTTTAAAGCGATGTTCTAGGTGTTTTCAGTTGTACGACGAACAGTGTACTCTTGGCATCTGTCGTGATTGTCTGGCAGGCGTTGCTGGGGTCGAGATGAGGCCGGGCATATCCTGGGACCATCTACCGTGAAAATATCCGTAAAACAGGGAGATCACGCCCACATGTCTGCGGTGTTCCTGACTATCAAGATCCGGGTCAAATCCGGGGTGCGGACGAGATGCACGGCTCTCTCCTGAATGGAATCCGGCAGCTTTAGGTTGTGCTTTGGTGCGGTACCCCAGATGTGTGAGCAATATTCTAAGCACGATCTTATTTGCGCTTTGTAGAGCAAGAGCAACTGCTGCGGTGTATACAGTTTACGCTTCTGCGACGCTGGTTTTTCGATGTTTGCAACGTGGTCATGCCAGGACATATTGCTGTTGACCGAGACAACTAGTAGTCTGACAAAGATGAAGGAATTGTCGATCCTACCATAATGATGTCAGGACCCACTATTGGCTTTCTTGGTAAACATGGCTGCATTGAGTGGACAAGATCTCTGTCGCCCCAACTTTTTACAGATATTGAGTAATTGCTGTAATTTGCTCCTGCCTCCGGTGATAGGTCTCGGTTGCTTGTAAAGGCTTTTTTGATCTAAATTGGCAAACAAGGATACTGTCATTTAGAAAACTGTAAACAGGATTATTGGATTCGGTCAGCAGGTCATTGGTATAGATGAGGAACAGAGCGCCCTGAGGCACGCCTGCATTAATGGTGAATGTCTCTGAGATGTGTCCATCAACTGCAATGTGCAGAGATCGGTTCTTCAGAAAACTGGCAAGCCAGCTGCAGAGAGTCGCTGCTGCCGGAAGGCTGTATTTCACAACAGTAAGCTAGCGGAATGCAAATAAGGAGGCATCAATGGTAGTAGCTGAATTAATTTGTCAAATATCATATAATAATTTAGTATTAATTATAGTAGCTAAATTCTCATCTTGAAATATGCATGTTCTATTACGAATGAAAATATTTTTAGAGAAACGGACACCAATGACGTAAAAGCAGCTTAATAATGATTGCCTTCCTTTTAGTCAAATAACGTGAAACGTGGCATAGAGGTGCTCGAAAAAAAGGTCAAAGTAATCATACTTACGTTACCATAAAATCTTTACACCTAATTGGTTATTGTGAATATTACTTTAACTTCAAGACAATGTTTGTTATAATATATACAATGCATGGGGCCCATATCATCATTGATTAATAGCGGAAAACAAAAAACGTAAAGCTAGTATTGCTTATCTGCTGACAAATTACCAATCATACCATGTTAAAGTTACTGTAAGGTTGATCGTTTATAAAACATAATATATGTATTCCTATAATAGCCATGAAGTTATGACATGCAACAATTAATACGCCTTCATATATTATGATAATATCATTAAGTATATGCAAACTGTAATATAGATAGCATCTATATCGCGTTCTGCATTAGAGACAATTAATATTTTCAAGAGTAAGAGTAAAGCTGAAACTATTAATATTTCGAAATGTTATGAAATATAAAACAAAAATAATTTAATATCAACTGAACGTTATTTTTGTAAATGACTGCTTTTCAACTTCGATGGACTCTTTGACGGTTCTGAAGATCGAAAAAGAAACTTCTTAGGAATATTGGTTTTGGTCAAAGTGGTCTATGATTTATCGTTCAAAATCATTTTTACCATCGCGGTGTTGCCAAATTATCCCGTACCTGATATAAATTTTTTGTTCTAAATGGAACACCTTGGAGATTTTCACTAATTAATGTATTATGCATTATCCGGAAAGTTAATAGTTTAGGAGATAGAAGCAAATGAACACTTTGGATAGTTATGGAGAGAACACGAATAGAGATGGAAAAAACAAATTCTACCTTCCTACATAAACTTTTTAGGAGCTATCGCACCGTACCATCTTAGAAAATATTTAGAATGGTACCAAATTGATACAACTAGTAGCATATGTAGATGAGCCAGGCGATAACTGTTGAAAAGTTAAGATAGGAGAGTGCAAATTGTTTTTCCCATTTTCAGCCGTTTCTTCTCCGTACCTATTCAAATTATCTAAAAGCACGATTGTCATTTGCTTCTATCTCCTAAACTAATAAGTTTATGGACATATACCATTTAAGTTTAAAATTTAACGTGGAAGTCCAAAAAGGTTTTTCATTTAAAATGAGAAAGTGGATTTTGGGTACGGGTAAAAAGAAATTGGAGCGTAGATCATGGTCTAATTTGTCCACAATCAAAATTTCGAATAATTATCTTTTTCTTCAAATGTCAGAAAAACTTTTTGAAGTGAAACTTCTTTAGCGATGATAAAGTCAAAAAAAATTAAACGGTTATCAAAGTTGAAACGGTTATCAAAATAAATCGACCCTTTAATTAAGCATGTTCCAGTATAGCTAGAGGGTTGAATGTTTCAGGACATGTAGCCGGGGTAAAATGAGGATACTGAAACTGGACCCCGTAAGCGTCACGAGTGGAAATTTAAGATTTTTAGCAACCCATGGGGCCCGACAATGGTTAATTGTTTTTGTATAAGCTTTTCCGTTTCCGTGTTCGAGAGTCGAGAAACGGCCAGTATTTTATTAAATCGTTCTAGTGCGAAAAAAGTCGCAACGATCGGAAAAACCAAGACAGTGCAATAGAGAATTTCTAGGGGAAAAATTCTCTAACTCTTCTCGAAAATATTGGGAAGATGAACTTTTGCGGGAAAATGTAAAACCATCGATTTATAGGTAAAAGAAATTAAGCTTTTTTTGTTTGATAAAAATATTTTTATGTACAGAAAAGCTCATCAACTGACGAGAATGTATGTCAAACAGCGTGCACGAGCCCACTTTACAAATAATGATGCCATTTGTACAGACTGAGCTAGTTGAATTTAACACTTCATTGCTTCAAGTCTTAGCTGTAACAAGAGATATAAGGCATTTAAAATCTTATTTGGATTACTCTATATACATTTTCAGTATTTTTAATATATTAATTCGAATAGTCATCTGCACAATTGCCAAATTATAAACATAATAATCAAAACTATTAGAATGAATATATTATAGTCATTCCATCGGCCGCTTAGGTCAGATGGTCAAGCGCTAGCATGCGAGAGGTTGCGGGATGACTCCTCGGCAATGTAATAAGATCCTTTACGGTCCTACGGCACTATG
>MU182225.1:37925-74615 GCA_016904865.1 Pissodes strobi
GAAAGAAATAAAATGCGCAGTCTCGTACAACGCAAAAAGGAAATAAAAACACGCTAATACCCAAATTAACTGGAGAATCCAGTATAACTATTCTACCTAATAAGAATAGCCCAAATTACATCCAAACAACTTGAAGGTAAGCTATATTTAAACCAAGCAAACCCAATAATCACTAAGATCATTAAGCACATTCACACGAAACATTGATTATAGTAACTCCATAAATTATCATGATTAAAAAAAATAAAACAATTTAAAAATCACTATATATACACTAGATAATCTTAAAATAACTTATTTGGTCCGTTATCAAGCCAACAACGAGTTCATCTTGGATACAGATACTCATCAAATAGCTGGTTTGCCAAGATCGAGAATTCACACTTCGTAAGCGTTGAGGCTTGGATTTCAGTCAACGAGACCAGCAGTTAAATTGATGGATACTCCGAAACCATGTGTAGTCGGAGGAGTGTCATTATGCAGTGTGGAGAACCAGGAAGGCACTGAAAATCCATAGACCAAAAGGAAATCCAAACGGAAAATAGAAAAACAAAAAGAAATTAACCATAAACCCCTGAAACATAAATTGGTGCCAAAATATGAGGGGAACAGGTAGGTACGAAACGTCAACAATTACCAGATCAAACCAATAATTCATTCAAATTTTCTTAAACAACATACCTTAAGATGTCAAACGGGGTTCAAGTGTGTTGCAGCTCTCGAAAGTCAAATATTTAACATGGGTGCAAGTGGCCTAATCTACAAATCTTCACTCATCTACAATCAGATAACAAGACGAGAAGCCATCGACGACCACATTTCTGCTCAAGGGCTTCGTGAAATAATCCCCCCTATTAGGGCACTGTATATTTCCCTTAAATATCAGTATCTCACGGAGAATCCCAATTTCGAGAGCCTCGTGCTGAGACCTTCTGATTCCTTCAAGATCACATAAGGACTAAATTGGCTTACGCTAAAATGACGTCACCGGAAGGCTCATCACCGCGCCTGCCCAACTTGCCATATTGACAGCGTCACTATTTCTAACAAAGTACTAGAAAGTTATGACGTCATACTACCGGATTCACCAATTTAAGCCATAAAAGTACTTAATATTGAAATTATTTGAATAGGTTAAAAGTTACTTATGAGGTGCTCAGTGGGAATACATAATCCACGCGTTACTTCACAGTCAAAATTACAATTAGCACATGTAACTTATATCATTATACCAAACAAGGCCCCGACTTCGCAACAGTGTCGAACGTGAAGACCACGCGCTGGTCCAAAAACATGTCAATTATGCCGCAAAAATTACATCCACAGAACTATATGAAACATGGAACCGTTTCCTTGTCGTAGTGCAGGATCAACTCCGAGCTGAAATATGATTAAGTTTTAATAACAAATAATCAGTGAAATACTCCGTCAATATACAGGCCTAGAGTGCTAACCTAACATTCCAATACAATCAGCCAATTCAAGCGGATGAGAAGTAAATCTGACAATTAAGCAACGCAACTCAGAGTGGTTCTCGATCGATATCGGATGACGGCTCTGAGAAATATGAAATATCGTTTCCAAAATGTCACCTAAGTGACATAATCGATTACCATGTCTAAATCAACGTGACAACTACCCCAATATGACCGTCAATTTTACAAAAAGCAAGGTCTAATATTAGTGCTAGATCCCCATAAATAACTTCACAATACAAGTATTCATGCATGCATCATATTCCAATACTCTGCTAATCTGTAAACAAGCCTACTGCGAACATTATTTTCTTTTAGACACAATCCTCCAAGAACGGCTCAACTGCATTCCAGATGTCCAAGGTAAATCAAAAACATTAATCAGGAGTCATAATTAGCTGGGTCTAATTCGGTGGATGGCTATAGGACTGACTAGTGCAGCAATTAAGAAAATGAGCCAAGCGATTAGACGAAGGGTTTTTACCATTTGGAAAGGCAACACAATCAAAGAAAACCAAGAGAACAATAACGATATACACCTAAGCTTTTGTAGTTTGGGTTCGCTTGGGTGAAACGTTAACCATTCACATGAAAATCTATGCATTCAATCCTATACAGGTGTATGAGTATTTGCTTTGAAATACCTAGCTTAGCGGATTAGGTACCATGTTTCCCTTTACTAGGTAGTGATATTATGAATTTTATATAATTTTTGAAGTCTATTTCAACAAATAAAATAAGGTTTTTACTATCACAAAATAAATACATTTCCCCCACTATTGTCCTAAACCAATTTTACTTAAATCTCCTTCGCTATTTTGTCTTGAAAGTTGGTTACCTTCGCTATTGGAATACAGAGCCCGTTACAAAATCCCAAGAACTAGTTTACTTGTACGCCAGTCATCAGCATTAACTGTAAGTAGATATAGTGCACATTGCATTTAAGCATCATCACATTAGTTTTTGTTGTATTTGATTCCTTGATTTTAGAGAAATCGTTACCCACAATGCCTCCCAAATAAGCAGAATTTTTCCCACTCCAATGTATCATCTGCAGCATCGAGAAGAGATTCTTATTCGAAATATTGATCCTCGCCCTAGGAGATAAATGTACAATAATTGTAAATTACTAGTTGTCTGTACGCTTTGCTTTGCCAGTTTGTCACAGTTCAAGATTGTGAAGCTAAACGAGTGGACTCACACTGAATTAGCAAATTAACATCTAAGCTGCAATGTAATTAAATAGGCAGGATCGATCAAAATGATTTGTTTATGACGCCGAATTCTAGGAGAAATGCAACTGACAAAATAAGCCTTTGTTTAAATGTATCTTTCAATTTTAAGGGGGATCCAGTGAAGGGACACGGGTTGTGGTTTGTTAGTTGAAACTTCAGCTGAAAGTTTAAAGTTATTTTTAGATAATGTTTAATTCTTAGCGTTTGTTTGGATTCTATTCTATTCTATATTTCTAACATTCTTCACTCACAACTCAGGGTCAGTGCCAGTGATATTCGATCTCAAGCTAAGAAGATAATATTAAGATTCCGTGCCGAGCATATTGGGCTGAATTAATCTGACAGTTTTTTCTCCTGTCTTACGTACGTATTGCCACGGCTTGCGACCATCCGTATGTTTTTGGCCTACCCTATACAACTAACTTGCCGCGTCTACGATACTTCCGTCTGAGTCATCGCCGACCGAGAGCAGTCCTGAAAGTTCTATTATTTTCCCGATGTATAGGGCAAGACCGAGAATAATAGAGATGTGGCGCTGTCACTTCCAGAATAGTCCCGATATATATTCGACTTGATATAAATAGAGCGCAGAACGTATGTTGCAATTAGTTAATCATTGAGTATTGAATTGTAAAGATCTGTTACTTGTAAAGTTATAAGGGTAGTATAGTGTGTTCAATTGAATGCAGTGATAAGGAATAAATAGAGCATTATTTCAAAATAGTAAAAGTTAGCTTTTGTCAGAACCCACGGGAAAACGTAGCATTGGATGTCAGAAGTAAGATTATGAAGGGACGGGACTTGTGAAGTGTTCTTCGAGGGTAGAACACGATATATATCGTCGGCGATCCGGAGTTGACCCGGAATCTGGATAGTCTGGAACATCGCAGACATGTGGCCGAGACGTGTCTGTTTTACAGATACTTTCACGGCAGATGTTCCCAGGATTTGGCCCGCATAATCCCGCCCCTGGCAACTCCTGTCAGACAGTCCCGACAGACGGCAGGAGCGCACCAGTTCGTCGTACAACTAGAAACACCTAGAACATCGCTTTACCAGAACTCCTTTGTCTGGCGCACTGCATCACTGTGGAACTCACTTCCAGGACATCTGTTTCCCACTAATTACAACCTACAAATATTCAAGAACCGTGTCAATCAACATCTTCGCACACACACCGCTCGTCGAGCGCCATAGGATCTCCCTTTAGTGTGTGAGCCACTGCCATAAAAAAAAAAAAAGATACAAGTACGCCAACAAGGCCGTTTTGATCGGTGGCTCCTATGAACGTTTAATAACATTGTGTTTTTTAATAGGCAGTCTCCACAACATTCTATGGTTAATACAAGGCAACAAGCGGCAGACATGGAGCAATTAAATAAAAAGTTGGCTGATTTTAGTTAAAACCTAAATACTAAGAGGCAACCGATACGGGAAGAAGATGAACATAGAAGGCAAGCAAAACAGGATCGGCTTCAGAAATGAATACTGGATGTATTTGTAGGCGAGCATGAAAAATTGCAGAAAATATTGGACGGAAAAAATGTGGAGCTTGAAAAAGAAGTAGACAATATACCAAAATAAGTTGGAAATGTACAAAAAGAAGCTGAAAATGTACAAAATGAAGTTGGAAGTATACAAAACGAAGTAGGAATCGTACAGAAAGAAATGAGGAATCTATAAGTAGTGATGAGCAAATGCAAGACCAAGACCAAGACCGAGTTAGTCTTGGCCTTGAATATCTAGTCTTGGTCTTGGTCTTGCAGGCTAATAAGCGGTCTCGGTCTTGGTCTTGGTCTTGCAGGGTCCAGTCTTGGTCTTGGTCTTGGTCTTGCTCCAAGACTCTTGCAAGTCTTGTACTTTTTTGATAGATTTTTACTGGAGGCAATTTTTATAAAGAAATTAAAAAAAAGTTTTTTTAAGTCGTTTCAAGTTAATAAAGGTTTAAAGAAAGGGACAATATTTGTCAGTATGAAAATTTTGGTTTGTCAAAATTAAGTACCACAGCTACAAATTTTAACAAGTAAATCAGGTAATTTTTTCATGTAAAAATATTGAAAAAAAATCATTTCGAGTTAAGGAATCACTTGTTTAAGTTTTCCGTGTAATATTGAAACATCCTGTGTATTTACAGTTATAAATTACAGCGTTAACACAAGAACTATTTTAGTTAAATGTGCATTTCATATTTTAAAACATGGTTGCCCATAATTGAGTTGAAATGTAACTATTTATCCACCTTGATAATCGGATGCAGTTATTCTTTTCATTTTGACAATTTGTTTTACAATATTTTCCTATAGTAAAATTTCTTTAAGTTTGAAAAAATGTATATCAAAGTCACTGGATTTTACGTCTTTCTATAAAAATCAATTCTTACCAGGCCCGTTAGGTGAGCTTTGAAATAAACCAAAATTATTATTGCTCAATGAAGAACTGCACATCAGTTTTATGCATTTCTCAGCAAATGAAAATTCGTTAACAATTTTACCTACTCGCGTGCGGTAAAGTTTACTTTTCCTCACTCATTTCTGTGCGGTAAGTAGTACTTTATCGCATGCTATGCGGAATATGCTATACGAAGAATACAATGTTCAAAAAGCAAAAATAATGCAAAATATATAAGTTTTTATAGACAGAATGTCAGAAAAATATTTTATTTTTAAACACAAATTTAATTTACATTGGAAATTTAGATTATGTTTTAAGTGTTTGGGAATTCTTCATATTTTCTAAAGTTATAGGATAAAGTAGGCCACGATACCAATAATAGAGCTTATGATAATATTTTACATGGCCATATTCAACTTTAAACAACTAAATACTAAATTTGAAAAACCTTTAGAAAAAATTGGGAAAAACGCATTCAGCTAAAGAACAGCAAAATATAAAATATCCTAAAAGTACTTATATAAATAGTAGGTAAATAAAATATTTTTTCTTTTGATTCAAAAAATAAAAAACACAAACATACAATGAACATTACAAACAACAAAGAACAATAATTAAAAAACAATAACCATATTACACAGCGCAGGACTCTCTACGATATATTGTTAAAAATATGTAGTAGGTACAAACGAAAATTTAAAAATTACATAAAAATAGCAGTTTTTAAAAATATTTTTTTGTTTTTTTTTTAAATATTTCGAAAATGAAAAAAGATAAATAAAATTTATTATGAAATTCGTTATTATGACTTATAAATTTATTAAGATTAATTCATTATCAAAGCAGAATGGAACTAGTAATTAAATCTCTTACAACGTTTTCCATTTAATCAATTTTTTATTTCTTATAGTTTTCAAGATCCCAAATGCATTCCTATAATTTTCGGACACCCTATATGCGAAGAACCCAAGATGATGCTTCAATTTATCACTTTATATCATCAGAATATGCGTATTATCGTTGATTGAATAATAGGGGTATAAGTTAATGGTATTATTATAGCCTACAAAGGGCATACTGGCCAAAATCACATCCAAAAATCGGGCACTATCTCCCGGTCTATATACAATAACGCTTGGAGAAATTTATTGGCATTTGTGAAATTTGTTTGAAATCTAAATTAGATTTTTGTAATTATTAGTATAATTTTCTTTAAAAATTTGACTGCTCTTTCCCTGCATGTATATCCCAAAGAAACTTACTTTTGACAAGTTTTTTCTCCATATTTCCACCCAACAATTTCGATCCCACAATTAACGGCAATATGTAAACAAATAAACATTGCGAAAAAAAAAACGCAAGACCGCAAGACTCTTGCATGCTCGGTCTTGGTCTTGCGTAAGTCTTGCAATACTAAGTCTTGGTCTTGCATAAGTCTTGCACTGCTCGGGCATGGTCTTGGTTTTGCAGACCTGGAGCTGGTCTTGGTCTTGGTCTTGCTTTTTCTGCAAGACCAAGACCAAGACCGCAATACCAAGACCAGTCTCGCTCATGACTATCTATAAGCAGAAGACTAAAAAATCACGAATTCACCGAGAGGGTATTCGCCACAGAACAGAATATCAAACCTCTAACGTATGACGGTCAAATATCCCAGACAATGTACAAAAGACAATTTGAAGTGGCTGCTGTTCCAATGGTTGGTATAACGCTACAACATTAGCGATATCGCTTCGTGGATCTGCCCTTGAACTCCTGCAGACCATTCCCATCAGCAAACGGGAAATATGACATACTTGTAGCTGCCCTGGAGAGATGATTTGGAGAACAACACATAATACAACTGTATCAGGCACAAGTAAAGTCCCGACATCAGAAACCTGGCGAAAACCTGCAAGAGTTTGAGGCAGATGTTAGACGTCTCATTCAATTGACCTGCCCGGAAGCAACAGAAGAATTTTAACAGGAACTTGCTGCCCAATATTTCGTAGATTGTATCAGGGATCTAGAAACTCAGAAAATGCTACGTCTAGCCAAATTTGATAACAGCAGTGAAGCTTTGTAGCAGTAGAGCCGTAGAAATCTAGGCCAAAAATCAGGGCCGTATCCATCCAAGACAAAGCGCCGGCACACAGCTGTGAATTAACTGATATTAGCGACATTTTTATGAAACTAACCGAAGCTCTTCAGGCTAAGGGGAGATTCCGGGAGCCACCAGAAGTTAGGCCACGTAACCAAAATATTTCAAATCAGTGCTATAGATGTGGCAGGGCTGGGCATTTCAAAATAGACTGTCGAGTACAACTTGATCTCCATTTAGAGAAACTAGAAGCCCAAAGTCAAATCAGGAAAACTTAAATTAGTCAACATTGCGGGGCGGATGTTGGCTAAAGAAGATAAAGCCCTCAGAATCGTCTCAATTAAAAGCCTAGGAAAAATCGCCGACAGTCTAACTATTAAAGGAAATATCAACAAAAGAGCCGTTACAATTACTGTTGACACTGGTGCGGCTGTATCTTTGGTAAGGTCCAACACAATAAATTGTAAACGATTAGTTTTTAGCAACACGTTTTATTTCGCCAATACACCTTCGCCAGTACAGTTATCATAATTACATAACGCCATGAGTCGACTCTGCTATCGTACAATAACTATATCTACGCCTTATTTTTAATCTATCTATATACTCCGTATTATATAACACCATGACTAGATTCGCCTTCCAGGGTTGTCACGTCCTCGCCTATTTGAACGTCGCCTCTCCAAAATTTGCTTGTTACATTCGGCCATCCTGCAACAATTAATGCCCTCATTAATTTAACTCGCCAGTAAATCAACCAGATCTTATCGATCTGTGCATTCGCCATAACACCAAATCGCCTACCCTAAGGGTTTCGCCTGCGGTTGCAACCTTACGCCTTTTATCGAATATCACCTTTATATTACGCCTTTGTCAGATTTTCACTCGCCTTTAAATCGCCATAGCTCTCGCCTTTCGCCAACAGAGCATTCGCCATTTGCACCTCGCCAGTCAAATTCACTCGCATGCACCTTTCAACCTGACCATTCGCCCCTGTTGTTTCACACCTCGCCTCGTCAAAAAGTCAGCAAACGCCTTGCTCGTAAACGCCAGCCCGCGCCAGCAGTTGGAAATAGTACGCCTTGGATACCCAAAATTCGCCAAACGCCTCTCTCAATTTGAGAATCGCCTCAGAAGACCGCAAAGTCTTCGTCGCCTTCGCCTGCGCATGACCCTGGACTTCCTTGCCCCTCCAATTCCACAATATCGGTTGATGGACGCCGATATCTGTCAAAAGAGGAAAGAAAGCCAGTATACAAGACGCCAGGGGAAGAGCAACCAAATGCCCTCGCATTCGCCTGTAGATCGAGAGGTAGACCGTCAATCAGACACGAAAGCGCCTTTGTGCCTGGAAGCCCACACCTTTCGATCAACGCCATTTTATCATGATAATAATGGGTCATGGTTTCGCCGTCCAATTTAACCCTCGCCATCATCGCCTTGAGCAGCTGAGCAAAGTCATGCACTCTAGGAAACGCCTTCCTAAGAGCCGCCTTCCAGTCTTCCCATGAGAGGTCATATTCATCGAGCCGATTAAACCAGCCCCTTGCTGCGCCTTGCAATTTCGCCTGCATAAAATACGTTCTCTCATAGTTCGACCATTCATGAATATCGCCCAACTGATCAGTTTTGCTCAACCACCTGACTACGTTACAGTCCTGACTGTCAGAATCGAAAGGGTCAAGAATGTCGCCGCCTGCCCTTGCCCTTGACCCCATACAGCCCAAACTGCAAGCGGAGTCCACCTTATCGCTACAAGCATGCTCTACTACCGCCTGAGTAGCGCTCTCACCTGATTTATCGCCTTTTCTGATGCCCTTGATACCGCCAGTACCAACGGCCGCCCTTTGTTTCGTCGCCTTTTGCTTCGCCGCCCTTGCCATTTCGGCCGCCACAATCTGCTGGATACTAGTTGCCAAACCGCCTTTCAACAGCTTATGTACCATGGAGACTGTTTCGTCTTCCATCACCAAATCGCCTTCGCCGTGGTCACCGTCACTTCTACCTTCCTCCATAGGAAATCACTTGAAAAAACGCCTTTTAAACACCAATGCCAATAAACACAGTTGAAATACGCCACAATTTTTACAATAATCACTAATAAATTAGCACACACTTGTTAATTATTGTCGTGAATATATGAAAAATCGCCAAATGTCAATCCACTGTCAAGGATAGCAACAAACGCCCGCCTTTTGTTATGAGTTTTTGTGATATCGCCACTCACAAAAAAGAAGAAGTTGCCACTGCGATTTAACTCGCCGAAATCGCGTATTTGACCGTTCAACGTTCTCCACAACAAATAACACAATACGTAGGTTATCCCGACTTCTGATCTGTAAACGATTAGTTTTTAGCAACACGTTTTATTTCGCCAATACACCTTCGCCAGTACAGTTATCATAATTACATAACGCCATGAGTCGACTCTGCTATCGTACTATAACTATATCTACGCCTTATTTTTAATCTATCTATATACTCCGTATTATATAACACCATGACTAGATTCGCCTTCCAGGGTTGTCACGTCCTCGCCTATTTGAACGTCGCCTCTCCAAAATTTGCTTGTTACAAAATAGAGCAGAAGTCCTACCCAGGGGTTAGTTTGGGTGAGTATTACTTCAAAATAGTAAAAGTTGTGCTTTTGTCAGAACCCATGGAAAAATCGTAACAGTATTATATGTCATATGGCCATGTAGTTTGTCAATTTACAAACTATATTAACTCAATAATCGCCTTTATTAATCAAATTTAATATAAACTCAATGTTTATGATTTAGATAATAAAACCAACCACCCGACTGCAACAGATACTCTCCTTTAATTCCTTTTCCGTTTCGTAATAGCAAGGCATTCAGGTCTACACGCCCGTAGCGTGCTTGTTTTATTAGCGTTTTAATGAGCTTAGTTTGACTTTTAATTAATTTTATTTCTCTGCAGTTGAGCTGGCCTGTTAACAAGTTGCTTAGAATATCCTGTTTAACTGGCCTTTTTGTTTTGTGAAGACAAAAGTATAAATATGGCGTAAAGCCCTTTAAAATGTATTGCAGTATACTGAAACAGAGACAGTTTTAGTTATGGTTTACGTTCGAACAGGTCAAGTTCCAATCAAAAAGCTTGAAAATTATATTATTATAACTTTTAGGAATCTATGAATTTAAAATCATTGTAATCATTGTCGCAAAGAGATATATTTTTTAAATGGCACCTACCTAGATTGAATCTGCTTGCAACAATAAGCATTAAATTATTTTTGCCTGATGACGCTTTTTTAATAATGTGGTTACCCAAACGCACTCGTCCTTTAAACTTCTACACACTTAAATTAATAGTGTTTTTATCCCACTAGTACCGTAAATATCTATTATCTAAGTGAAACCTGTAGACCATTAACCAAAAGAATGAAAGAACACCAAACGTTCAATAATATTCCCAATGCTACAAATAACATATTTGTCAACATATAACATATACAAAATTATGGAACTCCTCAAGGATTTTAGCAAAGGAACCATTGTCAAAAAAACGTAAAATTAAATTTCACATTTAAAAAAGTTAAATAAAAGTGATTATGCTGCTTAATTTTTTATTAATTTTAATAACGCTTGGTAATCTATGCTAAAAGCTGAAGCTGACAATGGACCCTCAAAAATAAACTGAATCCCTAAACGATAGTCATTAAATTGCCTCAGAAAATATAACACTTTTCTATATTTTTAAATATTATGTATTTTTGCGATTTCAATTGTTGTTGGAAGCATGGACCATAATGCTGGTTATTTATCTCTACCAAAAAAGCGAGCGAAATGACATTTCTCAGTATCTGAAAAGGAGACTATTCTAAATACCTTCAAGACTTGTGGCCGAAATCATTTAGATTGGACGAAAATTGAGAAAGTCAATTTTACAGCTGATGTCATGGGCATTGGAGTAGCCGGCGTTTACAACATACTTCGTGAACACAAAAACGAGCATGAACTGAAGCCAGCCAAAGTTTACAAAAGGAAAAAATCTGTTGAACAACATAGATATGGAAACAAAAAATTCAGTTCGGAGATAAATTCATTCATTTCTTCTAAAAAATGAGCCTCCTACAGTAAAGGCAATATTAGCAGCTATTCAACAGAGAGGAGGCGCTGTTTACAGATTATCCGAGCAGTAAGGGAGAGTGGAAAAAAGATTTATTATCTGGACGAAACCTGGATTAATGCTGATCACGTCACTCCAAAAGTATGGAGCGTCGAAACTGTCACCAAGCTGTCATAAATGGCCTATCTACAGGACTGAAGAATCCTACAGGGAAAGGACAACGACTTATAATATTACATATTGGTTCAGACGTTAGATTTGTTGAGGGCGGCTTGATCCTCTTTCAATGAAAAGAAACTGGAGGCGATATTAATGAAATGGCCAGAGATTGCCGTACCACTGCGAATTAAATCCTATTGAGTTGGTATGGGCACAAATTAAAGAAGTGGGCCGAAAAAATACAACCTGCAAAATTGCAGATGTGAAAACTCTTTTTAATGAAGCAGTCCACAATGTTAGTACTGAAAATTGGAAGAATGCGGTTGGCCATGCGCTAAAAGTGGAAGCAAGTATGTGGACCATGGATGCTATGATTGAAACCCAAATGGAACCCCTGATTATTAACATTGATGGTGATGTATTATCATCATCATCATCCGACTCGGAATAATTTTCCCGCATCAGCGTTTTTGTGTTTAGCTTTTTTCCCATTAGATTGCATTTGTTATTAAAATTAAATACAGTCACATTTGCTTTATTTACTAGAGTGCGTTTTGTTTCTAAATTGTTTCCAATGTTATAGAAATTGTCTATTGCAAATAAACAATGATGTTATAGTTAAATACTTATGAATAGATTACCCATTATAATAACATTTGCTTTATTTACTATAGTATTTATATTTTATTATAAGAAGGTATAAGCCAGGTATAAATCATCTCGCCTATCGCCTGTCAGGCCTCTCAGAGGTTATAGTGCCCTGTTTTAATGCTATATCTGTTCGGTGGCCCGAGTATAGATTTAGCTTCAAAATGGTAAATCTTTTTTAGGTGTTTAGGTTTTTCAGCTTCGTTAGGGTCACTTAATTGGTAAAGTGTAAATATTACCCCAGAAGATAATTATGCCCTTATTTATGTTACTAAAATAAAATGAAAAAAAGAAAGTTAATCCTGTCGAACTGACAAGTGTCATGTAATATCGTGGGCCGTTCGTCAAAATAAGAAGAATTTCAGTTTTCTGTAAAAAACTCGTTTAAAATAGTAAATTATTTCTATAAAACATGAAGGCAATAATTATGAAAGCTTCGGAAATGTTAAAAGTTAGGAAAAGTATGACTTGCAAATAAAATAATATTCGATCTAGAGCTACGAACACCGAATATAAGAAAAATATGTTACTGTCGTAAAGACCAAAATAATTGATAGTAGAATATTGCATCATATTCGTAATATCATATACAAAATGTATGCGGAAAAGTAAGGTAAATAGGTATGGTAGTTAATGCTATAGACTGAAATGGGTTTATTGAGAGCCCATCGCTTATATTTGAATGCAACCAAAACCGGTGAACACTAAAAATTTCGAGAATTGGTTTAAATCTAAATTAATACCAAAATTTGAAACAACCGTCTCTTTTATAAATGGACAACGGAAGCTACCATTGCATGATAGAAAAAGAAATCCTTACAAAGCGTTGGACTAGAAGATCAATTATGCAACGGTCATTAAAAAAGGGCATACAGGTAAATCAAAATTTAATAAAATATGAGCTATGGGAAATTGCTTGTAAGAAGAGGCAAAATAAATCGTACCATTTGGAAAAATATGCTAACAGCTATAGACACCAGGTTCTAAAATTGCCCCCTACCATTGTCACTTTAACGCAATACAAATGGCTTGGTATTTTTTTGTGTTCGGCATACACACAAAAGGAATCCTATACCACTCAACAAGCGATGCGTGTGCGGAAAAGATGGTGGACGTTGGACTTGAAGCGCTGTAGGATGTAATTTTCGGGAAAGGCGTTACTCGGAAGTCCATTCCAGAGCGATGCGGTTCTCCAGAAAAAGTCCCGCAACCGCGACGTCCTAGGTGTTTGCAACTGAATCGTATGTTGATAAGCAGCTTGTATCTGACGGATGTAATCTGTGTGGCAGAACTCTGGGCGGAATCATAAGAGCCAGCTCATTTGAATTCCTTCCGTAGTAGTATCGATAGTAAAGAAATAGGTCCGCTACTTTTCTTCGACGTTCAAGGCTGTCAAGGTCTTTAGTCAACTCTGGGTCATCCACAAGGCGGACTGCTCTCCTCTGTATAGAATCTAATATCTTGTGCAACTGTTTGGGTGCCGAGCTCCACACATGGGAACAGTATTCGAGATATGCTCTTATCTGATGAGGTGTGTACAACCTGGCTTTTCTGCTGCTTCCTTGGCAATTTTGGTGACGTGATTACGCCAAAACATGTTGCTTTCTACGTTGATGCCCAGCAACCTTATGGATGAGGCCAGAATCTGTGTTTGTCCTGTCATTGATAAGTCAGGTCCTGCGGTGTTTCCTTTTTTTCAGAGAAAGACAGCTGCTTGAGTCCTTTCTGTGTTAAACTGGACACTATTTTCTTCATTCCATGATGGCTTTCAGATCCTCATTGGCGGTAGCAATGTGATTTTCTAGCTCGCATTGGGAACGAGCAGCGGTTATTGGAGTCCGCGACATGAATGAAGATATAAGAGTGCTTTCATTTGCAAAGCTGTAAACAGAATTGTTTGTCCTATCTAAGAGATCGTTGATATAGAGTGTGGGAGATAATATACAACTTTGAGGAACTACGGCATTGATTTTAAATTCCTCCGAGAGATATACATTAATACCAACTCGGATGCTTCGATCCCTAGTCAAATTGCTTAATAATCCGTAATGCCACACCCTATCAAATGCCTTGGTTATGTCGAGAGCCACTGCACAAGATTCGCCGCAGCTCTCGATGGCTTCGATCCGCAGATAGGTCACGTAAGTCAGGAGATATCCTGTTGATCTATGCTTGCGGAAACCATACTGGCGATCGCTTATGATGCCTGATAATTCGATATATTTAAAGAGCTGTTCGGTGATTAGTTTCTTCCTGAGTTTGGACAAAATGGGAACGAAGTCTGAGGCTTAAAGGAAATATTACGAAGAAATTAATGAACACAGTGTTCGGCCAGTTGGAACAAAATCATGATTATGGGAAGACTGATACGCTGCGAATATTGATTTTTTACAGGATATTTCCTACACAGATACCTACTTTGGAAAATTTAATATTAATTTACTGTGATGTTTCAAACAGAATACCCTATATTTGATTATCCTGTCTTGTAGGCCTTTGCACTCCGTTTAACTTTTCTTTAGGTATCTTTATGTCAATCTTTGCTGATGTAGGCCTTTTTGGACTTTTATTAAAAATTTACTGGAAAAATGCAATTATTCACTATTGCGCCAGTTTTTCTATTTAGTCATAACTGACAGAATCAGATTAAAATCTATTATTTAAAATAAACGTCCTTTCACCACTTTTTCAGCATTTTTCTGTCAGTTAATTCTTTTTTTCCTATTTCGCGTTCAAATGACTTCATTTTCACACACAAACAAGTGTCGAAAAGAATCTCGTGGTAGTCATGACCGATAGATGTAAACGAAAATATAATATTTTATACAATATGTATTATTAAGAACTGCTAAGAACCAATTAAAACTGCGAAAGATAAATGTTGGAATATTAAAATGTGATAAATTGTTAATAAAATCCCAGTTACCTAATTAAATGTTCAAACTGTTCCGAATTCACTTCATTACACAATTCAACTCGTTCCTCAGATGTTTCTTTTCACATTTCGACATTAATATTCCGAAATAACTTGGAAAAGGAATTGAATATCATTATTGAAGTTACTTACTGATATTTCAACGACCTCTTCTTTCACAAATTTCCATACACTGAAGTTCATTTTTGTGGACAGATTGAATTCTATTATTGGAAGGGCTATAATCTGCAGTTTACGAAACCGACCTTGAAATAACATTCAGTGATAGAATCGATGAAGTTGTGTGAACTCAATTTAATTTAGAAGTCTTATACGTATTAATTTTCTTAATGGCTTGATGTTTTCCAATTTTGTTGATGAATTACCATTAAGCATTGAATGAAGCTGTCATTTCTAAACACTAATATCTAAATGGAGCAACCATAGGTGTAGCGAATGGCAAATGAAGTCAATTTACTTCTTTTAGTGCAATTTAATAGCGCTATGAAATTTAATATCCCGATTTTATATAAAAAAGAGTGTACTTCTGGACCACACATAAGATCTGAAACTTGATCTATATGAAACAGATTCGCAAAATAGCCTACAGGCCTGCAAAGTGTATTAGGTATATGACGCACAACACCCTCTCCCCATATTTTGTTACATGTTTTCTGTTAAATAACAAAATAATATTTTTGAATGTTACCTAGGTTTTCATAAATTAAATAATATTTTAATTTCATGCAAATTTGCTGATACGAATGCATGTTTATATGTGGTTTGAAACACTAAGGCTGCAAATATATTCTTGATATTTCTAGTCTACATGTGGCGTATACATGCTCTAGTGCGTTATTTGATATGTACTGCATCATAGATACCAATATTATATTAAAGGAGTCGCAAATATTTATTGAAGTGAAACTTTTTTAGACGAGCTGTACCTGGAAAATAAGCTGATGACGTGAAATGTGAACGTATGGCGAGGCAAACGGACGTAGAGAACGAAAGCAGAAAAAGAAAGAGATATAGCGTTAATCGAACGAACCTGCGCGCGCTCTATGTCGTCGTTACATCTCTTTTGATGCAGCCGCCATCTCATGGAGAGCGTACAGCTGAATAGAAAGAGAATGAATGCTACTACTATCGCGATAGCGTAGAGCTAAGCAGAGCACGAGAATACCCCTAAAGCTATTGACCATATTATTAGTAGCATAAATGTTATGTTGTGTGCGGATGAACGGATGAAGTTTCGCTCCTGGTGTGTGAAGCACACTATTTTTTTTTTATATATTTTATTCCCTCGTTTATTCCAATGAGGTCGTAAAATACAATTTTGAAATGCGCTCTCTATTTCTCCCTTAACTTGTGTGTTGTGTTGTTCTGGCTTCTCAATTTATTGACATTTAATAATATCATACCATAACTGAGTATTAACTTCTTTTGGTTGTATCGGTGTCAGAGGTATAGACTGGATCATTTCATCTAGAGGAAAATTTCATTGCAAATCTAAATCTTATAGCTTGGAGTGGCAATAAAGCCCCGCGCAAACTCTGGGATATTTTAAATACTCTATTCTTCTTTTCTCCAATTGTACGTTCTGAATAGTCCTTTTCTCTAAACAAAGTGAATTGTAATTCATGTTCATTATCATTTCAGAATTCCTCACTAATAGCGCCACACCTACTTCATAGATAGCTGTTGTTCTGAGTTAGCTTTGCATTCATATCTCTATCATGTTAATGCAATTTGTTCCTTAATGTCCGCTTTATGATTAGAAACTACTTTATATTTCGCTAGTTTACTAGTGCTCATTTAATTTTCGATATCTGGTTCTTCTCCCTATTTCCTAAATTAGTTCATACACAAAAGTATAAAAGTGTGTTTTCTTAGATCTTGTTAATTTAACTAATAAGTGTTGTTAGTCGTTAACGGCCTATCAAATGGAAATATTCCAAGAAAATATATACTTCTTTGAGTTAAGCTAGCACGTTTTTTTCTTCTTAGGTATTTGCCACTGCTTCATTAATTGACTGCGTGCAATTTTCTAGTAGGTTAACCTATTTTTATTAAGTAAACGCCGTAATTGGTGCTCTATGCTATAAGTTATATTTAACATAAACTAAATGCCATCGGGGCTATACAGAGAATATAACCCTGAGTTTTTATATAAAAGAAAGGTATATGTACATTGTCCTAGCAACGTGCTTATTTTATATCTACCCTTTTAGCAAGCGTGCTGAACCTTTTTAATTAATTACATTTTTGTGGCGTTGAGTAGCCCGACAACAGGTTCAAAAGGAAAAGGGTCCATTGAATCGTTCGTTGCCAGCCTTATTTTCCGCAAATCTACATATTTTGAATGAAAATGGGTAGTGAATTTATAACTGTTGCTAATGTAGAAGTATTTTTGTCGGAACACAAATCCAACAACAAAATAGATCAATATAATATAATCCTCGATATAATCGCTTTATTCTAGTTAGTAATATTAATTATGCCAATCGCTTAGTATTTGAATCCTTATCCTGCAATGTAGGTAATACCTATTTGCTTCAATCATAAAACACATAAAGTTTAGTATTTCAGCTATCCATCATGCAATTATTTATCCACGACCCATGACTGAGTTTAGTGGCTCGTATGGTTTTGTTATGGGTATAAAATTACGCTGACAGCACCAAGTGGTTGTTACATCTAGGTCAGAGGGCAGATGTAACTATGCACTCTGATTTATTATTTGAAGCACTTAAAAGGCATTTTATATAATATATAAATATCACTGCTCATAATTAAACACAATATTCTTTATTTTTTTATGCCCTAGATGCGACTTAGTAAATTCGTTTCAAATGAACAAACAAATTGGTAGGATGCTGATAAATTGTACTTGTATACCAAATACCAAGTATATGCCAAAACGGATGAACGAGTACCGAGTGCTTTACTCATTGTGCACACTATCGAGTATACAATACTCAGAATACAAGTTCTAAAATTTTAAGAGTACTTTTTGCAAGGATATGTTTTATGCTCCCACGACTTTAACTTCAAATGGTTTTCAGTTTATAATAAAAAAACAGTTTATCATAAATGCCTTTAATAATAAATATTAAATTAAATATTTAAAAAACTATAAAATTATCCAAACTGACCATCAGTAATTCATCATTGCATAGCTCTATTCGCCTTCATAATGTTCACTTTTTTATGTTGGTATCGGCCAGCAGGTATTGTACATTAAAAATGCTTTTTTAATGATGGGATAATTTAAGGAAGTCAATCTAGTCTTTTCCTCATTCATAAATTTCTTCAGTTCAAGCAAGTTCTATTTTGGAGGTTTTTACTGCTTCGTTTTATGCAGCAGATTGAGACTGAGGACTGAGACAGCGTCTGTGTGACTTATTTGGATGGAGGTTTTGGTTCATTAAATTTAAAAAGTTATCTGAGTTGATGTCGATTGAGCCTTCTGAATTCCGCGGTTTTTCGTGATTATCAAGGGTGATTAGTTTCTCAGCAGCGCCAATCGCCATCCTTCCAGAAGAGAGACCAGATTTTTTAGGACATTTTACCAACACAATATAGATTAGATATGGGCAATTTCCGATGACAAACCTGAAGATATCTGAGAATCTTCAATTCTTCAATAAGAGCAGACTCGGAAGCAAACACCCATGTTTATCCTTGCTGAACATCGAAGGTTACAGCGAGAGGTTTAAAAACCGTATAGTACAGCTTCAAGAACTACAGACAGCTAGGTTCTCATAGAGCTTTTCATATTGAGCCGATGTCAGTTTTGCTCATATTCTGCGAAACCAAGTGGAAATATAAATTCGAACTTTTTACGCCAGGCTTTGATCCAATCGTTGAGATACAGATTAAAATGACAAACACAGTAAACTCTAAACCTGTGATGCGTATTTACATACTGCGCTTGCCTGATGCGTATTAAAGAAGCCTAAAAATGTAAGACGGGTATTGAATACTTTTACCCGATATGTTACAGGTATGTGTACCGAGTAATTTATTGAAAACGTACCGGATACTGGGTACACTTTACCCCAATTTTACTTCAAGTGCATTATTTGAGTACTTGCAGTCTAGTGTTCCTCAGCTCTGTCTGTTCAAAAACCATTTTTTAACACGTCTTCAAATCTAACGATTTAAGTTTTGTACAATTTAACATTCCACGCCACTGTCCTCGCATTCCAAACAAATTAAAATACATGCGATACTACTGGCGCCATCTGTTGTAACCACGGTTACTCATCTGAAACTGGCCGCATATCCTACGCTATCTGACCAATCATAGCGCTTCCCGCTATACCCCGGCGACCGAGTCGACCAATCACTGTCTCTTAACGGATGTAATCAAGTTAGCTCCTAAATTCATGATCTTTAAGAATCGATTTTAATAAAAACTAGTTAACGTATTTCGACCGGATTCGTGTTAAAATTCATAAGGTTAATTTAGACAATCGCTGACGTGAAGGTTTACATAACTTCTCAGCATTTACATTATTCGCCCTTTCTATTTCCGGAGGATGTATATCATCCCGCCGGAAGGGGCGCTAACAACTTCTTCAAGTTGATCTAGTTCCCACGTTCTAGAAGTAAGTAGCGTCTCGACTCTCGACCATGTAAGTCGCAAAAGGCGCACCCCCGGTTTTAGCCGGCTGGCGCTAGCCGCCATGCCGGGAAGTTTTCACGTTTTGAGACCTCATAATCTATCTAGTTCGTTACTCAAGTGATATAGTGATATCCTGCCATAGTCATCGTCACATCAAGCCTACAATAAGGTATTTATCGGTAACCTAACTGCCGTTATTCTCACGCCGAGCAATGGCGTCCCAATTGGTCTCATCCATGGGAGTTCTACAATCGAGCCCTGTCTCAAACCACACTCAATCGAGCATAGTCTCGGAATCTCAAGTAAGTAAACGAACATGTTTACAATCACATTCTCACAAAGCCTACAAAAAGGTATTTCTCGGCATCTTTACTGCCATTATGGAGGCCCACTGATCTCAAAGGCTGTACCATGCGGAGTACAGTCCCCAATGGCCTTACCCATGGGACATTCTATATCGCCAGTATACCACTGGGTTGATATATTCATGCCTTATTCTCATATAAGGATTAAACGGCACTAGTCTGCCAATTTACTCAAGTTATCATAAGGCTGTATACCCTACGCGGATCTCAGCTTACTTATGCTACCAGTATAGCATATTTACTAATCATTCATGCGTGTACCAATAAGCCGCATTCACAAGGCATTCATGTCATGCCATATGCACTAACTGCATACCAGAGTCAAACCACTACATTCCAGTCATTCTTGTTTGCAAGAAATTGAACTACATTGTAAATAGAAGCTAGCCATAGACCTACCAAGTGTTTTTCAAAGTGACTTTCCCCCAGTGTTGGAAGGTAACCTCCTGAACATTGAACGTTTCTCGTCAATGGTGTTCATAGTGTACATATTAGCTTTTAGGTGGACTTTAAGGTAATATTAATCCTGTTATTATTGCTTGTATATTGTTGTATTTTATATCAAAGCTAAATCAGCTAACATAGTTGATAAGTAGCTGTTCCGCAGGAACTCTAACATTTAACTGTACATAGCTTCAAGGTTATGTTTATAACCATATATTAGTATAGTATTAGAACTGTTTATGCATTGCTTTAGTTTTTAAGAGTTTTATTTATGTCATATTTTTTAAGGTCGAGATTTGCCTCGACTGATAATGTTCATATCGTAGCACTGACTACGTACAATTATTCAGTGTTTATATTTTGTGTATTTATGAGCTTCTAGTTATTTTCAAGTAAAGTAACTTATTAAAATATTCATATAATGCTAAAGCTTTTTGTTTTATTTACAAAATGACTTTAGAACTAGCCCTATGGTAAAATGCTAGTGCCTAAGAGCACATCTCTTTTTGTTCAGAAAATCGACCAAGATCGACTCTGAAACACTGTCGTCTAGGTAATGCTCTGAAAATATGACAGATCTAAGTATTTTTTATCTATGCTTCAATGCCATTTTTGCAATTTCATAAAATTCAGCCACAAGGAAAAGTCATAAGTAATATTTCCTCAACAGGTATCATCTTGCTATAGTCAGCAAGCATATTTTGAAAACAAAAATCAAAATAACTCAGGTGTAGTTAATTCTGGCAATTAAGAGAGCCCAGTGGACGAGAAATTTGCAATAAATTAAGCTATAGTAATTTCAAAGCAGCTTTAAATTGCATTAATTACCAGATATTAACTTCAACTAGAGGCTGTGTTTAATCCAGGAAATGATACAGGCATTAAATGAAAGAAGCAAACGAGCAAATATAACCGAGGAAAGAATGGAAATTGAAGAAAATTATATTCCAAAAACAGTATAATGTAAAGCACTTTCAGAAATAAGAAGTTTGCCAAAATCGCCTTATTTTTTAGCATATTGCCAACACACCTTCCAATCGAAACGTGCTTATATTGCTGTTTTTAGAAAAAAGAAACATAAACCAACTAGCTTTCAGCATGAAGAGCAATTTTCACAGTCAGACCCCAGAGAGCTGATTCTATGCAGCTGATTACGACCATCGTAGCAAGAATATGTGCAGAGTACGGATCTTACGGCCCTCGAAGAAAAATTACTGGAAATCATAAAGAACAGCAAAATTGACTTCTATTGGCAACTACCTATGTAAAAATTTTATCTCTTATCACTGCTTAGAGGAGAAATAAATACCCTAAAACAATTAAGAACAAGACTGGGAGAAATGGTTGATGATGTGACTGGTAATAAACTAACCCAAATTAGTCATCACCCACGGTACAGATCCTTGATCTAATGCAAGATATCTAGCAAAAATTGTTGATACACACCCTGCTAAACCAGTATCAAAATCACTTGGTTATTAACCTTGCTTCTGGTTGTTTTGTTCAATTATTTTAACTTAAGTTTGACATGCACTGACATCAGCAAAAACGGCAATGGATATGGTCAACAAAAATGGTATTTAAAATATTGGAAAAATGTATGCAAAATGTTAAATTTCATGACGATTTAATCATTACGGTCGTACAAAAAATATTGCTTGCACCTCTGGCAAAAATCACTTTTACGCCCTTAGCAACTTTCAGTCGAGGACACAAAAGTAAAATTTTATGCCCTTGGTACAAACTAACTATTGTTTTGATTTTCATTCATCTAAACGTGCTTAATTAGAGTTAAATAATGTAAAATTCATAGATTTTGTGTTATAAATTTGAATACATAAAACCCCTTGTAATTTTATTTCCATTAAAAATATGTTTATTTTAATAATAAAAATCCCTGATATTGTGACTATTGTTGAAACTGTTTCAAATAGCTTCTTCAATTCGCAAGTTTTCAATATTATGGTAATAAAGGCAATAAAATGTATCCACCTACTACACTTATATCGTTAAATTTTTGGTAATTAATACACAGATGTATTCAACATTCACCTCATTACTCTACGTGTTAATCCCATGATATCCTCAATTAACTAAATGCGCTCCCAAGTTGTCTGCAATTATACAAATTGCGGCATAATCCTAATTATTATCTTCTGAATTAATATCACCTGGGCTCGCTATGAGATTATGTTACTTAGAGCATTAATTAATTTGGGTTTCTCAGTATATCATCATTGATCTTGCATAATTACAAATATCATTCTGGTTAAAATTAACTAAAAGTATGTTCTTCTTGATACGATCAAAGACGTAAAATATAATTGAAGATATACTTAAGTTTCAAACAGATCTGGAAATGATTGTTATAGTTCCTTGAGAATTTAGCTGCATCTGGTCATGCACTGACCAAAACTTCAACTAAAATTGTAATGAGATCGATAGTAACAAGTTATTTAAAATCGATTTTGATCCAGAATAGAAATCACTGAAAACGCGTATTTTGCCACGATTGCAAGGTAGGTTGGATCTATATATTTTTTAAAGGATTGATATAGTTTGCGGTTTGGTGCGATTTTTATATTTATGTCAATTTATACAGCATTTCATCAGGAGTGTAAATATCATCTGGAATAAAATTTATTGACTGGGGAACAACTGGATGAAAAGAATTTGACGAATCAATTGCACAACTCTACAAGCACTCATTGAGTTTTACATAAAGAAATTTACAAAAATCCACGTTTATCTACTGAATATATTATCAGAGATACAATGGACGTCAGAAAAGTGCCATTTTATCTTTTGGCTCAAATAAGAAGAACGCTCTGGGCATCGCAAGTTCCTCAAAAAGCAGCAGTATCGCGAAAACCATCACCTTTCCCCCCCAAGTAACAACAGAAAGAGTCCGTAAGGTTGGCGGCAAAAACACCAAACTCATGGGTCGTCCAACCGTGCTAAGTGCCCAGGAAGAAAATTCAATTGCCAACACGCTCGGTGTGGTTGCAGACTGGTGATTTCTCCCTAGGAAGCTAGATATTCGTGACGCTATCCAAAAATACTTTGATCAGCAGGGGAAAGAGGTTCGAATATTTAATAGCTACCGCCCTGAGCCAGATTTTATAGGTGTTTTTACAAAATGACACAACCTGAGCATTCGTTTACCGTCAAACATAAAATGATCCAGATCATCGGCGGACAGAGGAGATATTTTAAATTTTTTTTTTAGGAATATCGACTATGTTGGGGTTTGGAACCTTCGGCAACATGCACTAAAACTGAGCTTTATGCACAATACCGAAACAGAATTTTTGCACTCGACGCGCGTTTCGCTAACCATGTTAGCATCATCAGGAGATGATTAAAACTCCTTTTTTCCAGTTTTAATCATCTCCTGATGATGCTAACATGGTTAGCGAAACGCGCGTCGAGTGCAAAAATTCTGTTTCGGTATTGTGGATAAAGCTCAGTTTTAGGAATATCGACCCTTGGGGGTATAAAGGGTACAAATCTCTATAATTACAGTGAGACAAATATCAGTGATAACCCAGGCGCCAGGAAAGTCGCGGTTCTCAGAAAGACAAAATGGGTGGAACACGTTCTGGAGCACTTACGTGCTTGCAGAATCTAATGGGAATCTTTTTGGATCCATGAACATTTTGCACCAAATATGCTAATAGTCCTAGTGGTTGGCTTGATATGAACCTCTTTGAGATGTGGTGATTTCAGGTTCTTCTGCCACACATTGAAGCGACTAGAGAAGTTGATGATAAAGTGTAGATTGTTGGCGATAATCTTGCTAACCACGTCTCGCCTAAATCGATAGCTGTTTTATCCTTACGCAACGCACTTGATGCAACCCCTAGATGTTGTAGTGGAGCATCAAGGAAAATTCTAGATTGTTGGAGAAAAGGAACCAGATATCTTGAAAGTATTCCTAAAGAACAGTTTCCCCTACTTTTAGACAAAGTATAGAAAGTTGACAGCAAAACGGTCGACAACAATTTAAAGTCTGGTTTTAGGGGCTACACTCCTCCAATCCCAATTAGGTGTAAAAGCGCATTCCCGGTGGTTTGGAAGATTTTCAGAATATTGAGAGGGTCTTAGATCGCAGCCTGATAGAACTACTGAAGGCGCACCGAGGCTCCAGGAATGAAAATTAACGGAAACGGGGAGAAAAATCGGACCAGGGTCCAATGCATCCATCGTTGCCCAGACAGGCATTACCTCCCAACCGTCCACCTCAAGCGTCGACCCGGAAGCGTAAAGGCAAAAGCCTGTATAGTACAGAGCACGAGGTCCGCGCGACGCTTTGGATCACTCGGGGCTTTGTTTATGAATATGCTGTGTTGCGTCAGACAAATCGCAGTGCGATACAGAGCAACCTTGAAAATTCCTCGTCCCGCTGAATTGTAATCGTACTAATGATTAGTTACTAGTTGCATGGTACACGTGCACATTGTTATAGGTTATAATTTCTATTTTTTCTTGTTTTTATCACGTGCACCATGGATGAAGCAACCTTAAAAAGTTTGTTCGGGCATTTGTGCGAAAATGTAAATATTCTTAATATAACAGCTGTGGACAATAACGAACAGTTCAGTATTTTAGTGCAGTGTAAGCTTTCAGGAGAGAGCACAGTGGATGAAAAATGTGACAACTGAGTAAAAAATTTTTCATACTCGACCAATACAAACTGGATAACGTCAAGACGCTATCCGAATGCAACTCGCTATGAATCTCGAAAGCTATACGTGTGTCAACATTCGTCATTGAATAAAGTAGCTGAACGAAAACGGCAGTTGTGTAATGTTAGGAACAAAAATTGTAGAGCACAAATAGACATTAAATTGAAAAAAATTAATAGAAACATAATAAAAAATGATGTTCTATTAAAAAACGGAATTAACGTAGTGATAAAAATAAAATTTGAACATTCCCATAGGGTAAATGTAGCAGAAGCTTTTGGATACTTACGTGTGAACAAGACAGTACAAGACATTTTTGAGTCATACTTTGTTTCAGGAATGACTCCGTCAGCTGCCAGATTTTAACATGAAATGAAAATAATTGAATCTGGTTCTGAAGAAACGCAGGAAGTACAAAATGTAAGTACAGCATATCTTCTCGCTAATGCTAGATAAAATCCTACTGAGAGGCAGATAAAGTATTTATATGATAAGTGGCGTCTCTGTCAATACGGTAGTCGAGAAGAAAAAAGCATGATAGAAGTTCTCAAGAACAGACAATTCTTGTTGCAGAGATCCGGCGGGGAACTAGTCATTAAAAAAATCCTTTCATCGCAGTTGTTGTTACTCCAATAATGCGACGCGTATTTCTTTAAGATCTTTCCACTGAAATGGTTTTCGTGGACTCCAGCGGATCTTGCGATCAGACAAATACTTGTGTCACATTTCTATTTACTTCAAACAAAACAGGGACCCTTCCTATCGCGTGCGTTCTTCACACAGCCCAAACTGAAGCGAATTATACTTTAGATTTTGCGTCTGCCACTGAAGCTATCGAAGTAGAAAATAAAAAGTTCGATCCAAAAGTGTTTATGACTGATGACAGTGCATCCGAGCGCATTGCGTTATCAGCCGTATTTCCGAACTCTATGTTGCTTCTGTGTACATTCCATCTTTGCCAAGCTTTATGGAGATGGCTCTGGCAAACTGACCACAACGTAAAAAAGGAGGACAGAAGAACAGTGATGGAAATGTTTAGGAATATTCTTTACGCTCCAACATTAGAAGATTCAGAAGAGTATTATGATTTCTTGATGAGTAATAATATAGTACAAAGTAACAAAGTATTATATGATCATCTAGAGAAATTGTGGGTCCGTAGAAAAGAATGGTGTATTTCGTACAGAAATAATATAATTACAAGAGGTAACAACACTAATAATTACACTGAAGCTTCAATTAGGATTTTTAAAGATATAGTTTTGCAAAGGTGCAAGGTTTTTAACTCTTGTGCACTTGTTGATTTTATTATCAATGTCTTCGAAAACTATTATAAGCGAAAATTGTTGGAATTTGCAAATTCAAGAAGATCTAAACCCCAAATTGATTATAGGAACATGTCTTTTAGAGCAAGATAAACTAATATTATTTATCAAAGGGACAATACAATTTTCCATGTTGCATCTGAAAAAGACTCCAATTTATTTTATACAGTGAATGCTAAAATTGCTTTTTGTGATTGTCCATCAGGCACAGGTGGCAAATTCTGTAAGCACCTATGCGCAGTGGAACAAAAATTTGGTATATTATTTAAAACATCTCCAGTTCTAAGCGTTCATGATAGAATACAGTTAGCCAAATTAGCTGTTGGGCATTCAGCACCAGAGGAATTTTATAAAAATATGGATTCAAACACAAATGATCTTTAAAACTAATTTCAGTCAGCTAATTCTGTTCCTGCTAAAGTAGAGTTAGCAACTGCAATAGATTTACAAGTTAACGCCGAAGAAAGTGAAAGCCGATTTAAAAAAGAAATTATAAGAATGCGCTGTGAATTTAATCGCATAACAAGTACGCTCGAAGCCAATCAAAGTCCAGAAGCTACTTTATCCATCATTAAGTTTACGACCCTAATGAATAACCTGAAAACCCCTTCCCAAATTTTAGACTTTTTGGAAGCTAAAAGTCGAATATGCGGCAGAAAATCCAGAAAAATTTGAGTCCAGCCAACGTCAATTTCACGTCATAAAAACAAGGCATTGCCTCAATCTGGGAGAATTTAAGCTGGCAGGCCTTCCAAAAATGAAAAACTAAAACGGAAGCACAGCCTTGGAAGCAATATTTCGCATAACCTGCCAAATGCAAAGTTACATTGAACCTAATTCTGTATTTTGTTGTTTAATAAAAATAATATATAATGCATGCATGTATGACTTTTATTGTAAGAATATCTACCATTTATCAGGAAAGTGTAGGTAGGAATTATTGGATATTAAAATTTACTAAACAAATCTATACTGTTTAATTGGGTATTTCGCCACACTGTTTTCAATTATATAAAAAAATATTTAAATTCAGAATTATCTTATATACGAAACTATTGAAAATAATATGAAAATGCAAATAGGGTGGCGAAATACCTAAGTAAACACGTATAAATATGAACCCGTCACAAAGACATATATTTTATTGAAACAAATCTGTGTGCTCTGTATCAGACTGGGATTTGTTTTCCGCCACGCAGAGTAATTATAAACAAAGCCACGAGTGATCCAGAGCGTCGCGCGGACCTCGCGCTCTGTACTATAAAGGCTTTTGCCTTTACGCGACCCGGAACCCTCCAAATCAAGTGACGGCATGCATTTAAAAACTTCCTCTCCTAGGAAGAGTAGAAAAAGGAAAAACTGATGAATCTAAGTGCGGTATCTGCGTTATTAACCGGAATGATTACTGGGTCCAGTGTATTACATAAATTCGTATTTACAATGTAGGTACCTAGTGTTAGTTTAACTTTTGTTTCTGTTGCAACTTTCTTGGAGTTATTTACGAAGAATTTATCTTTCGTTGGTTTATTAACCTAAGTGCCTTCTTTTCTCCTAAAATTGTGCCAAAATTACGTACATAAGTTCCTATTTAGAATGCAGTGTACCTAGGTACTGTTTGTTTAAGTTTTGATGTTGATGCAACTCCCTTGGAGTTATTTCGGAAGAATTTATTTTTTGTTTGTTTACTTAAGTGCTTTATTTTCTCCAAAGATTCTACCAAAAATAATTACCTAAGTTCCTATTTAGAATGTAGGGTACCTAGGTACTGCCAGTTTAAGTTTTGTTTTTGTTGCAACTCCCTTGGAGTTACTTAGGAAGAATTTATCTTTTGCTTGTTCATTTCAGTGCTTTATTTTATCCAGTGTGCCAAAAATACTTGCATAAGTTCCTATTTAGAATGCAAGGTACCTAGGTAATGTTAGTTTAAGATTTGTTCTTTTCGCAACTCACTTAAAGTTATTTAGGAAAAACTTAACTTCTTTTTGTTTATTTAAGTGCTTTATTTTCTCCAACGATTCTACCAAAAATACTTACATAATTTGCTAATCGCTTGGAATTTTTTGGGAAGAATAATTTATCTTTTGTTTCCTAACCTTTCCTAGAAGATAACGAGAATAAAATATCATATCCCTGTAGTGTCCAAGTGAGATAACTTAGACATAAAAGCCTTTTAAGCGCATTATACGCCAACTTTTGTTAGTATGACTAAGGGGTCACTTAGTCACACCAAGGACAAACTTTTTGGGAACCAGTCTTCACATGTCAAATATGACATAACAGCCCTCGATAACCCTTATTTAGGTCAGCATAATGGTTATTTTTTCGTCCTCATAAAGTTAAAAATGTCCGAGTTATATGGCAAAATATGCCAAAAAAGTGACCCCATTTTACGGTATCTACTTGGTCGAAATATATATTTTAATCTAAAATGTATTATTATTGCCAAAGCTAAAACCATAATATAGCCCAATATTAACGCTCTCAGCAGAATTAGCAAGTAAACCAATAGAATTGGGTTTACTTAGATTCAACCTCAATAATGTTCCTTAAACAACTCCAAATATAGTATGTAAAATATTTTGAGGAAAAAATGCACATAAATCATGGGAACTAGTTTATAATAATGCTCGAAATAGCATTTCTCAAGCTGTTAATTTACTCCGAGACTAAGGTAATTTCATTTTATACGAATAACAGAAAACAACCAACCCTAAGTGTAGGATCTAAAGAACAAATTCGCGATGAAGCGGAAATACATCAATACCTAATAAAACTGTGGCAATATTGCTTTAATTTGTTATTATTGTCTTTTATGCTGGCTTATTCCAACACAGCAAGTAGTTCTCTTTTTTCGAGGAAGGTGGAAATTAATGACACATTTCTACCTTAAGTGGTTTTTTACGTTCGTGTGCCTTTTGAAAATAAGCTGGAAATTATATTGTAATTAGTTATGATGAATATCATCAAGCAACAAAAAAAGTTCAAGTGGATTACGGTAGTATAGAATAAAAACTCATTTCTCTCTAACTCCTGGCTCTTAAAATATTCATTACTTTCGAAAAAAATATAAAGGAGGGAATTTGCATAATTTCTTTAGGCTGGCTGAGGCAATTAACTTGGAGAATTTAATAATAATCGAGAAATAAAATGTTTTACTTCGAAATATTTTCGAGCTCATTTCCTCAACACGGGTGGTCTGAAATTCATGTTTGGTAAATTTTTGCCATATTGCATTTCATTACACTTGTTTAAAGAAACATATTTAAAAACCTACCCTTTTTTAAAATAGATGACAAAACATCATATATTATTTAACTAGTATTTATTCATTAGTAAAAAAGAATCTAGTATGTTTAATACACCTCATAAATCTACAATTATTCTTATTCAGTATTAATTTTCAGGGTATCAATTTTCTATCCCTCCTCCCAATGTTCCAGGGTGCTGTAAATAAAGGATAACCTGTCTCGAAAATTAAAAACAGCTCTACAACTTAATCAGAAAACTCAAGGTAAATATTAATAATTAACTGAACCAAAGTAAGCTTTACTGACCGCGACTCTTGCCAAGATTTTTACCCTTATAAAGTTTGTTTTGGTAATGGAAACGTTATTTAAGGATACTTGAAAAATCAGGAACTGTAGGGGAATTTATTCCAAATTTCGTAGTAGGGATCAGGATGTAATAATATCAACTTCATGATATATATTTTTTTAATTGTCCTTGTGAGAGTTAGTAATAGCGATAAGATAAAAGACTAGCAAGGCCCTCGTTATGGGGAGCCTCTCACTCAAAGAGGTGCCCCAGTGACGTGCCACGTGGACAATTTTACAAATAAATTTAACGAAAAATCGTCATGGAGAAAATATATTTAAAATCGACCTTAGCTCTACATGAATTAGTCGAATGGAACTCGTAAATGAATTAATTATACAGCGAAATCTATAAAATAACAAAAGAGAAATTCCTTTTAAATTTCGGCCAGAGAAAAAGGATTAGTTGGAACAAGTTTGTAGGATATACAAAAAATATGACTCTTCCTTCTCACGTACCTAGGAAAGGAAAATCCCTAAAGATGATCTAGTCTCTTCACCAAAATGCCACTATTGATCTCGAAAATGGAGCGCCAGAGGTATTATCTATTTACAGTGAGACAAAGGAGGGAGCATATACGTTAGACGAGCAGTGTTCCAATTATTCGGCATCCAGAATAATTAATCGTTGGCCGATGTATATTTTCTATACTAAATTCAAGTACGATATCGTAATAATTGACGAACCAATTTGTTTTGTAGGATACTTGAAAATCAGGGATCGTTGGGGAATTTGTTGCTAATTTTGTATTAGGGATGAGGATGCCACTATTTATCTCGAAAATGGAAATCCAGAGATATTGTCTTTTTACAGTGGGACAAAATAGGACGTAGATACATTATTCGGCATCCAGAAAAACTAATTGTTGGCAGATGAATATTTTTATGCTCTGGTCGATATTAAAAAGCAAGTTAGTATATTTGTTATCATTATATTAACTGTTTTGTTGATAATCCAAGATTCAACAAGATACTACATATCTCAGAGATATAGAAGGTATTGGATATAACAGAGGGAAAAACAGACAATTTAAGAGATGGTTAATGTGGTCCAAGAAATAAAGCGTTTTAAGAGAAAAAGATGTTACGTCAGGAAAGGATATTAAAAGAGAAACCACAAGCAAAAAATACTAAAGATCTATTTGCATGCAATGTGCAAATAAAATATATAAAAACTGTTTGGCACAAAGTAGTTTAAGTAAAAAAAGAGAGTTTGGATAACTCTTTGTGGTTTTACACATTTAAGTAAATGTTTTAACAAAATATATATTTTACAAAAATTACCTATATGGTTTTAACCAATCTCAGGAAATGTATTTTCAGTCTGGTTAAGACCAGTTTTTGTAAGAATTTCAATTTATTAGGTAGTTTTATTATTTTTTGTATTTTGTATTCAGGTATCGAACATATTCGTATTTTGTTTTGTAACATCTTTAATTGAAAAATGTGTTAAAAATAAACAGTTTTGTCTCTAATTCAGTTTTGGATTTATACACACCACATAACTATTTATACAAATTTAAGGGCCCCAGTGACACATGGACCATAAATATGGAGATTTAAAGTGCCTCCGTGCGTAAGGGTTAATAATTATGATTAAAGTCGATAACGTGTCAAAACAATATCACTTAAAGCGGATAAATATAACTGGTAAATTGTAAATCTTGTAGATTACAACAAATTAATAGTTTTAAGTTGTGCTCCTTTAACTTATCGCTGCTTTGATTTTAAAGATAACAGAGATTATGCTGTTAATAATAAATTGCAAAGGCGTAGGTTTGAATGAGGAAATATTCTAGACTTATGCAGGAAAGTCGCTCGAGTGCAATCTGTTACAAAAAAGGCAAGAAAACCACGCCATCAAACTATTACCCAATTGCCTTGCTTCCAATAATATCCAAAGTCATGGAACGTGTAGTCAATCAGCAACTACTCAAGTACCTCGAGACCAACAGTATAATTATCGAAAACCAGTACAGCTTCCGCAAACAGAGATTTACAAGAGATATATTGGCTTATGTCACTCATATATGGAGTAGGGCAATAATTGAGCACTATGGAGAACCTCGAGCGATTCCGTAGGCAATTTCGAAGGCATTCGACAGAGTTTGGTATGACGGATTGCGCAACAAACTGCCGTCCTTCGGACTGCCAGCGTCTCTCTACAGTTGGCTTGCCAGTTTTCTTAAGAACCGATTTCTAGACATTGCTGTTGATGGACACATCTCAGACACATTCACCATTAATGCGGGAGTGCCTCAGGACGCAATGATTTCATCAACTCTGCTCCTGATCTATATTAATGACTTGCTGACCGAAACCAAAAATCCTGTTTGCAGTTTTGCAGCTGACAGTAACCTTGTCTCCCAATTTCGTTAAGAAAAACCTCTACCAGTGATTGAGACTTTTCATGGCAGGCAGGAGCAGATTAATACAATTAATCAAAATATGAAGAAAGTTCGAACTTGGGAACATGAATTTGATTCAGTTTAATGAGGCAAAAACTCAAGCAGCTACGTTTACCAAGAAAGCCAATACAGCACGGCTGGCCCTGACACCATTATGGATCGACCATTCCTTCATCCCCGCCAATCGGACTACTGGGTGTCTCAGCCAACAGCAATATGTCCTGGCATGACCACGTTGCTAATATCGCAGAAGCTTGATGCGCTATTTCGCAACAAAAACACAGTATACACTGCAGCTTCGGCCGCTCTTTCTTCACAAAGCGCAAATAAGACCGTGCTTAGAATATTTCTCACACATATGGGGTGCCGCACCTAAGCATACCTTAAAGCTGCTGGATTTCATTAAGATGAGAGCTGGGCGTCTCGTCGGCGACCCGGAATCTGGATAGTCTGGAACACCGCAGACATGTGGCCGAGATCTCCCTGTGTTTCAGATATTTTTACGACAGATGTTCCCAGGATTTGGCACAACAGACGGCAAGAGCGCAACCATTCGTCGTACAACTGGAAACACCTAGAACGTCGCCTTACAAGGACTCCTTTGTCTGTCGCACTGCATAACTGTAGAACTCATGCACTCCTAGGACATCTATTTCCCACTAATTACAACCTACAACTATTAAAGAACCGTGACAATCAAAATCTTCGCTCACACATCGCTCGTCGAGTGCCATAGGATCGCTCTTTAGCTTGTATGCCACGCCATAAAAAAATTAAACGTTATGCACTGCGCTGCTCACAATTCAAATTTAATTTCGAACAATTCAGTGCACAATATAAGTACAATCAGAAGCTTCTATGGAGTAATGGAAAAATAGAACTAGTTTCATAGCTTACCGCGTTGGCAAGTGCTCAAAAAGCCCATTAAGATAACGTTCTACAAGATGGTCATCACGTTTTGCTGCTTGAGTGCAAAAATATAACTATAAATCTGTGATGCAATTTATAACTATGTCAATTACTTGCATAAACGTCTATATGCGTGCATTTCACCCACGTCTTTTCCTGCGCCTTGTACATTGATGTAAAGTTTTCGACATAAATAATTTAGTAGCGATATTGCTACTAAGTTTTACAGTTGATTTGGGTCGAGATTGCGTATTAATCAGTACCACAATAGATAAGTTCGCCAGTGTGAGAGACAATGTCTAATCATTACATATTAAGCAAAATGTTGGAATAATCAGCGAACTTTAGCATCCAGTAAACGATGAAGAAGGGTCAATAAATTTTTGATGAGCTCACAGCAGACATTTAAATTCTTTAAAAAGTATGGTATGTATAATAAAAGGAAACTAACTCAGATAACGATTTGGACAAACATTCAAATGCTTTCGCTAACATCAAATATTGGAAAACATATGTAATAAATTATTTATAGAAAGCTATAGCTGTGCAGCTGATAAACTGTTTTTCAAATGAAGTTTGAACTCCGAGAACGATGCATCATGCATTTATAAGTGTATAGTTTTTGTATTTTGAGAACTTTTCCAGACATTTTTATTACTGCTAGTAACACATGTTTCTTTCAAAACAATATTTTTCAAAGTGAAAATAACCAAATCATACTTACGTATCAGTATTAAACATTGACGAGAATGTAGGCTTTAACCCAATTTGATCAATATATTTTTAAAACTAAACCAGGAGCACTTTGGATGTTCAAAACTTGAACAAAGGCCATAGTATGTAAAATATACTGTGAAAATGGTAAATGTTGCACTTTCTGAAAATATGCAATAATTTTAATTTTAGTTAGTCGTACACACACAAAGATTACCTAGTGGTCTCAATTATAAGCCTATTACTGACAACTTTCGCTTTGGGATAAGTATAATAAATATTGATTCTGATTCTTACCATCCGGTTAACTATTTGTCTAATATTGAATTAATAATTAACAAATTATTGAATTTCGAAAGAATTTCAATTTCAATTTAATAGAAATCTATTTGTTTCAGTGTTAAAATTACTATTGCGAGCAGTGACAATCCTAGAGACATTTCAAATAAATCCTATGTTTTCTTTAAGCCTATACATTATTCAATGAAAGATAAAATCGTTCCAATAGGATGTCAATATATTGGTCACAAATACAAATTATTGTATTACAGTTGACGCACGTATTACTTTTTAGAATGTAAAGTGGGGCGTCACCAGCGACGTATCCGCCGCCATTGCCATTCAGAAAGTCATAAGGTCAAATAGTGTTGTTATCATCACACTCATTTATCAGCGATGGATATACTTAAATGTGGAGGAACCCTTAATACCTGCATATAACGGTAGCTGAAACATTAGAGTCTAATTTATATGTATTAAAAAAATTGGGCCTTCTTCTGATGTAAATTGCCACCAATCTATTCACGTAGCTACCCATGGAGTATTTCAGCTATTATTAGGTGTTCTCCCTTGGTTATTGGCAATTCAGAATAGTGCTTTTGCATTATTTTTTAAACTGCTCATTGCCAAGGTAAAATATCTAATAATAGACGACAACGCCAAGTATTTAGCAATTGAAATTGAATGTTTTTGACATATTAGTTTTAATGGGTGATATTTAATGCATAACCAATCTGCACGAGACTTAATTAATGTTAGTTAAATGTGGGTATGAAGTCGCCCCTTTTAAAAACCTAAACTTTTGTTATCACTAACACAAAAAGAATAATTATTGTATTGAGTATTACATAAATTATTAAAACAATGGCATTAAATACAATCTCAATAGCTATAATTATATTTCATGAATTATAAAGAATTAATAATGCAATATTCGCCATATTTAATTCAATAATATAAAATATTGAATAAAAGCTTAATGCTGTTTTGCAAAGGAACATCATATTCCCATAAAATAGACTTATTGCTGAATTAATTATAGAGTAAATGGCGTGATTCATTCCATTGGAATTTTTCGATGAAATCCAATGGCACTATTTGAAACAATACTGAAGCAATATCGTCTACCAAATATAAGCTTTTATTTGTATCAATTATGACTTTATGGTGGAATACTGAATAGAGCATATCATTGACTTACTTGGTATGCTTTTGAGAGAATGATAATCTTTTTTGTGTATATTCTTATAAATAAATTTAAAGGTGGACAAAACCTTTTAGTGGGGGGACTGGGGGGAGGCTCTAAATGCTAACTCCTTATCGCCGCTACTGGTACCAATAATAATTACTGCGCATAAATAAAGACAATATATCAAAATATATTATAACGTCAGTGAAAAAATAGCACTTACTGCAAATAGTTATATAAATATCAGGTGAAGCCCCAAAAGTATAACAACATACACTGCACAGAAGCATTTTCGAAACGAAATCACATACTAAACTCGGATAATTTAATTTTATATTTTAATTTCACGATAAATTTTGTATATAAAAACCAATATCCATTTTAATGTTTATTTCCAACACATCTGCTAACTATGAACTCCGAATAATGCCTGCACATTTTCATTATTTACACTTCGACATTATATTTTGTCGATATGCTTAAGACCTCGCTTAAGACGCAGTTAAGTAATTCATTTTCTTAACTTATATATGTCTATTTTTAGCACTAATTCTAATAATTATAATAGGATCGTGCATTAATTTTTTCAGAGATAATAGCTTTAATTCGCATTTACACGAGCGCCATTTAGGCTTAATTCAAATATTGCTAGAATATATGTGTCCTAAATCAAAAATGGTTAATTCTCTATGTTTAAAAACAGACGTTAAAATCTCAGCAGGGATAACTTGGAGGCAGTGAATGGAAGGAACTCGGACAAACATGAATAATTAAAAGATCAACTAAACTAGCAAAGACAACATTATGGGCGTATTGTTGGAAAAGAACACTAAAGCCCTTACGGACTTCGTAAGAACTGAGGAAAATAAAACCACCGATGCCGAGCAACCGAGCTAACCCAGCGCCCAGCTGGCGAGTTATGCATATATAAAAGAGATAATCAAAATATTAGTCAAATAAAGATTTAATGATTTTGGAATATCCTGTAATCTATTAGGTTATCAAACCAGAGGCTAAATAACCATTTGATGAAGAGACGGTGCCGTAGAAACACATATCATCTTTTAATATTTTTTCTACAACCATTTAATAAATAGACGCATACTGTTTATGATAGTAAGAACATTATGCTATGCATAATTCAACAAG
>MU182225.1:75015-92197 GCA_016904865.1 Pissodes strobi
ATATATATATCTATATACTTGAAATAAAACTACATGATTTAATTTAAAAATATTTGTTTTATTTTTGTTGTATATTATAATGGTTTAATGTTATCTTTGTAAATGTAGCAAACAACTAAAAATACATCTTTACGTTTAATTGTTTATCTAAAACCCAATTAAAATCCTAAAGATTTTTTAATACGTTAGAAGTGTGAAGAGATGCAAAATATCTAGATATTTGTTTCATTTAATATTCTTTTTTAATTCCATAATAGCTTTTTGTAAATTTGTAAACATTATTAAACATTTTCGCCTATCTTCATGTGTTTGCTCATGTATCAATTTCTTGACTTCTTCGGTTAAATCACTACTTCTTTGTTCTTGTGCAATCTTCCTCATTGTAATCATTACGTCTTTATTTATTAGATTAGCAAATAATTGACGTAATTCATGTATTTTGAGATCTACATATTGCTTATTAGTTGCATCCTTAACACTTCTTGGATCGGATACCTTAGTTAAGCGTTTCCCCTGAATATCGTAGTCGCCACTGGTAGTAGGTTTGAAACCAGTACCTGGCAGCCCACGAGCACATCCATCATTTGCTCTGGTTCGCTGACGACCAAATATGTCAATTGTGTTGTTGTTAACAGGCGCCATTTTAAACTTATACTAAGTTATTTTTTCTAGAGCTGATGTAATTATATTAACGAATTAGTTTTGGTTCCCATATAAAAATAAACAAATTATAATTAGTAGTTAGTTCTTGTTAAAAATGGGGCGTGTTAACAACACTATAGATAAATTTGGTCGTCAGAGAGTACATGGCAAATATTGGATTTTACGTGGTGCACAAGGAATCGGGTTCAAGTTAACTTTTGATGGCCACTATGATATTGGGGGAAAACGTCTATCAAATGTTGCAAAACCGGCAGTAGATAACGATGTTACTACCCAAGAGTATGTTCTTGAGGAAATACAGTTACTTCGCCAAGAAATGAAAGATGTATTAAACGAATTACAAAATCATATTAATGAAAGATTGAAGAGCCTAGATAGAAAAATGGACGGTGTTGAAAACACATATATAATCAATGATCTAGAAAATCTTTAAAAAATACGTAATTTAGAGGGGTGGATGGAAAATAATGAAAAAAAGTTAATAAATATTGATGTAAGAGCTAATAGCTTTATTTCTGCGTCGAAATGGGGAGTGCCAATAACACAATAGATAAGTATGGTCGTCAGAAGGTAGTTCATGGTGACGGAGTTCAAATTTTGCATGGTGGTGCGCCAGGAATAGGATTTAAGCTAACATCCGATAATCAATTAAATATTGTGGGAAAGCGTTTAATTGGCGTTGCAAAACCGGAAACCAGTGATGATGCTACTACCAAAATATATGTATGTGAGGAAATCCATAAATTGCACATAGAGTTAACAGAAACAGTCAACAAAATATCTGAAGTTTGTAATAAAAATTTGATAAGTGTTGATGGCAGAATGGACACATTTGAAAATAAAAGAAAATACTATGATGCACAAAAAGAAAATATTGTTGGGGAAATAACTAATTTGGAAAAGAGAATGAAAAAAAACATGAAAATATTGTTGATAATTGAGAAGAAGGTCAATAATATGATTGCAGCTAGGAAAATAAGAATATGACAACAGTTACACGGGGCAAATGGGGCTATCATTGTTTTTCTAGTGTATTAGACCATAAACACCAACTTTTTCACTCGAAATCGATTATATTTATACACAAGTAGAAACCTGTCACCAAAATAGTTTTCCAGAATTATTGGATACAAGTTTTGTACTAATAGATATATATTAAATGAAAAACAAAAATATTAAAAAAAAATATTAGAAATTAGAAAAAAAGTTTTTTATTTATAACCCCTATACTTTGCACATGTTTAAAAATAATATATATTTAAACAATATCTGACTTATAAGAATGTTGAAAACAATGTTTTGTTTGGTCTTACAAAGTTACAAGAATGTGGTAAATAATGTGTTTTCTCGCCCATTTTTGATGCTGCCACTGGATCTTCGCGTAGAACATATTTCTCTCGAGGTGTAATGTAAGCTTGGGTTCCATCAAACTGATGTAACTTCTGCATCTTCATAAAGACAATATTTCTCAACGAGGTCCTTGGGAATTTGTGGGATTTCAATTACCAATAGCTTCAAATCCTCCTCAAGCATTTGACTGCAAAATGTGTGCAGGTCAATGTAACCATAAACAAACTTCTCACACACGTGGGCACCAATACAAAAATTTAATGCGTCCTTCAGGTACTTGGCATATTTTTCATCGTTCGCATCGGCAACACACTCTCTCAAATACGTGATAATATCTTCACGCATATTTCTTAGCAGTACTGCTAAACTTTTAATGTATGAAACTTGACTTTCATTATTTATAAAATGGGTCATATTGCCCTCTGTGAAAAAGAAAACAACGTGTCAGCATTCTGATAATGTATTATAATAAAATTTAATCAAACTTTTAAAACTATTACAGTTCGAAGATATTGTAATTATTCCAGATTATCAAACCTTACAAGAGAACGTGTTTTGGCACCGGAGTATGCGGGTTAACTTTGCCCTAAATAAGTTAATTTATGTTTTTCGTTAGAGTTATTGATAATTTCAGCAACTTCTTTGGTAATAATTTCAGCACCCCTTTTCGGTAAATAAGAACTAAAAACACAGCCATTTTCTTTATCAAATAATGTTGCAATAACACTTTTCCCGAAACGACCATTTGTTAATTGTAGTTTCTTTATAATATATCGCTTTCCAATATCTAGAGAGGAAAAAGGTATGCGTTCTATTTGTTCCACTGATTTGTTAAAACTCTCATTAATTTTGGTAATTGTTTCTTGTGAAAGAGACATTATTGTTTGAAATAAGTAGAAGTACCTTTAATAAATGCACCTCACAGAAAATACAATATGCGACTATCAGAATACTGAACACAGTGCTTTACTAATCAGAAAGATTATGACTGTTTTCAACATTATGGCATCTTATATAGCGCCTAGAACATATTTATCAAGGTTATGTTATACCGCAATATGTAACCAATATTCAGTCACAAGAGCGTTCAAGGTCGTGGGGCCCTATCTTAATATATCCACAAGGACACTCAAGGCCGATGTCGCTAGAAATTATCTCAAGGGCGCACAAAGTCAAGTTGCATGCCCTTAACTGACTTTCAATCTTCGTGAACAATAACCCTCTGCAAACAGTCTCAAGAGCCAAGATCAAATTATCTCAATGTCATACAATAACTGTTCTCTGCATTATTAAACCTTTTATATCGACCACAATATATTTCTGGCGTCACACTAAAAGTTCCAAGGACGACGTCGGCTACGCCCCAAAGAAAATCGACCCCGACTACCTGCCAAAAAAGGATCGACCTCGGCTACCTGCCATTCAAGGTTGAATACACCCGAGGCCAAGTGGGCTATCAAGGTCGAATACACCAAAATGAGCACCCCAAAATGCGGGCCGAAACCGGTTGCCCTAAAATCAGAATCGACGACGGCTGCCCCAAAATCAGAATTCACGCCGGGTACCGGGTGCTCAAAATGCCCCCCATTCAGAATCGAGACTGGCTATACTACTCTACTAACAAGTGCACTTATAGTTACTAATAAAACAATAAGTGTAATTGAATTCGTAATAAGCAATCCAAAAGCCATATCTATGAAAAAATTTCGCTTTTTAGTTAATTATTTTGTGTGTTTACGGATAGTTGCAGTTAAAGAGTAGTATTTAACTCACATATAATGAACCTTAATACACTTTGATGATTACTGCTTACAGAGCAACTGCTTGAGCTTGATGCGCCCGTGTGCGCTCTATTTTCTTATTCAGAAAGAAAATATATATTGTTTTAAATACGATATAACACCCCTTTTAAAATACGTACATAGGTTATACCTAATAGGTAGCATAAACTAAAAGATCTAATAAACTAATATGTATATGTACATAAATAAAAAAGCAATACATAATACACAAAAAGTTAGAAGACCTTAACTTTTGTGGTTTTAAGTGCTGCAAATCCTCAAATAGTTTAAAGCATGTTTAAAGTATCCAGTATTTAATGCTCAATTGAAATAATGGCCAAATTAGTGAGTCTTTGTTGTATCATTATGGACCTTATTAGCTTTTTACGAGGCCAATGTGGTGTACAACCCTGGACCAATAGAGGGCAATTTTGGAACCAATTGTGCCAAAGGAGAGACAATTGAGGGAAAATTATAGACCAATAGGGAAAATTAAAACAAATTAGAGACAACTTATATGAATAACTGAGCGCCAACCCATCAAGAAGCAGCTAGATGTTTAGGTAAATTAGAATCCGGGTCGGTTCGGAATTTGTTACTGGTTTGGATTGGTTGTGTTTGGTGACAGTAAACAACAACAAGAAAAACGTGATGACAAATAAAAGATGCGGAATCAAAAGGTTTAAATACCAAAATGCTACGGAATGAATGCGACCCTGGACCCTGGCGAATTTATTCGACGATGGCATGGATGTGAATATCCGTTTAGAGCAGCTCGGTTCTTAAGATCAACCAATTCTACTGCAATCAATTTAAGTATAATAGCCTTCTCACAGAATTGATAGAATAAAAGTCACTGACATAACGGAGTTACGAGGGATCAATGCGTTTACACGAGAAGAGAATAGGCTTAAAAGTAAATCCAACGTCACCAGTGTTTTCACAGAAAAGAGATGCATAGTTTGAACATACAAAAAAGTGTCGCACAAGCTAAAGAAGGCGTCTGTATTGATTTGAAAATCTTTCGTATTTCTGGGAAAGAAAGCGACTACAGCTTTGTATATATTCCTCCTAAATTAACCACAAATAAAGGCGAATATAAAATTTAATGAAAAGAAAACACAACAGCCCCAGCCCATGAAATAACCAAACAAATACTGAAAGAAATACCAGATGAAAGCGAAAATGATTAGAACCAATCTCAAGATCATATGAACAGCACAAATGGCGTAGACAATATTTCAGGGCTAGTTTTCGATTCTGTTTTTGATGCAGATAGTGGCATTCCCAGTTCTCTTAGCATTTCTCAGCCTGAATGCGCCAAAGAACTCAAGTTGAAAGACTGTTCTGATTGCATTAAAGTAAGCGGTTTATCTGAAAAATCTCCTTATGTTTAACTTAAAGAAAAAATAATTATAAATATAAAGCCATCTTATTGTTTTGCTTGGACACAAATCAAATTATCTTTTAATAAATCCTTTTGACTGTATACCCGTTAATCATTTCTATATACAAAATAATTATGTTCACATTACTTAATATAATTAAAGATTTGACTTCTATGATTACGTCTGGCACCAAGGCAGCTCACAGAGCATACAAGCTATTTCAAGCTTATCCAGAAACCAATACTTTTATTAATTAGCTTAATATTTGTATTTTTAAATCTCAGCAGGTTCTTTTTTTTTCGTCGGAGAATGAGCAAGTGGCAAAGAACTCTGAATTATTTTTTTAGTAATAAAAAAGCTAAGGCTAATGATGCCCATGGTGATAAGTTAGTAAAAGTTCAAGTAAGGATATTTAAAGCAATAAACTAATACCAACAATATGATCCTATAAGGAAGAAAAAGAGAAGAGTGATGATAACGATGATGGTGTAAATATGGAAAGAGAACAGACTACTGGTATCGATCTGCAATCGCATCTGGTTTAAAATTATCAATCACCTCAATAATGAATTAAAGTTATGTGCTTATGTATTTTTTTCAATTAAAAACTCTTTTTGTAATTATTTATATTTTTCGGTTTTAGATGAACGTAACAATAAAGCAAACAGAGAAGGTAAAATCTAACATTTTGCCATGATACCCAGTTCAACACTGATTATTCTTTACACGTTAAAAGCTACAAAGGACGTAAGAGCTATTTAAAATACAATCATTTTCATCAGTTTCATTGGTTAACTTATTCGCTAAATATGGGAGGACTCTTTTGTTAATTTTGTGTTATTTTTGCTAAGTGCAGGGAAGCCAAGAAATAAATTCCTCTTAATAAACTTGTGTGTAATCCTCTGACCAAGTACTTCAAATTTATGGGTAAAGATGGCTTAACATGTCACGATTTTGCGAAATTTCCTAGGTTTCCGCTGAAAATTATTTACAGACATTCGCAATTGCTCAAAGAGATATCAAAAACATAATTATTTCTAGAAACTTTGGAGCAAATTAAAAGCAACAGGAATAACATAAACTGCTGAAGGTGCAACATATTGCTTTGCGTGGTCATAGCTATCACAATAATTTAATTGAGCAGCATGCTAATGAAAATGAGGGATATTTGCAGGAATTTATAAGATACCGATTATAAACTAACGGTGAAAAATATCTTAGTCCTTCCATTCAAAATAAAATTATCAATTGTATTGGTGACAAAATTTCTTCCACCTCTTACAACGTCATTTTTGATGAAACTACTGATATTAGAAAATGTTCAGAAATGTCTATGGTATTTCGGTATCTGGATAATAATGGAATGGTTAGAGAAGACTCTTTAAATTTTTAGATTGTCACGAAGGAAACTGTGATAATTTTGCTAATACGCCAATTCTTACAGGTGCTATAATACAAAAAACGGTATTTAAATATTTAAAGGAGGTAGGACTAAATTTAGAAATGTGCAAAGGAATTGGCCCAGATAAGTATAACGTAATGCTGTCGGACAGAAAAGCGCAGTTGCAGAGATGGCAAAAAATGCTAAAAATGCTATTAGCTTCTCCTTGCTCATTAAGCTTGTAAGTGATAGTAAAAAACTATAGCATTTTCTAACGTATCTGCAAAAAGAAACAATGCCCCAAAATCTAGAAATGACTTCTTTTTGTTGACAGACACCAGTCAGTTCTAAAATTCAAAATTTGCTTCTCAAATATAATTTCTTTGTTAGGCCTATGATTAATTCCAGAACGGAAAGATAATGCATCTCTCACCAAAACTTGTTTATTAATAGACTCAATGTGCAGAACTGCTTTTATAGAGGCTCTTTCTATATTGTTTAAGTTACTTTTTAAGTTTAACTGTAAATTCAAGCAAAATTTTGCAAAAAGTCAATCAAATAAATTTAAAAATATCACAGTTGTCAGAAAAAATTAATTTAGGCGTGGTATTTCAGCGCATATTTGATGACGTTGAAAAAATTTAGGTAGATCTAAATATTCATGTCAAAATCCCTCGTCTAAATGCCCGGCAAAGAAATGTCGATACTAGGGATCCAAAAAATTATTTAAAACCAGCCAACATTATACAAGATTAAATAGTAATGAAAGTTAGATCTCAATAAGATCTATAGAGGCATGGGAACATTTTTTCGAATCTGAGTGTTGTTTTGCAATATATCTGCCTGTCAGTGTTGCTGTGGCGGAACGAAATTTTTCAACCCTGAAACAGCTTAAATCTTGATTAAGGTTCACCATGGCCGAAGAGCGGTTGGTCGGTTTAGCGCTAATGCATATTCAAAGCGATATTGTAGTTGATATAGAATAAGTTTTAGAGGAAAAGGCAAAGAAAGATAAATTTTGTAATGAGTTAGACTGTTTTGTCATTTCAATTAAAGCTCTGGTTTTATCTTTAAATAAACCAAGTTTTGGTCATTGTTTAGTTTGCCCACTTATTGACTACCACAATAATAAAAATACTGACATTTTCTATGTTACTTCCCTTACCATCTTCTATACATTAAATGTTGCGCAAATGTTTCCACTTGTCATAAAAAAATCACAAAGTTTACACACTGAAGTTACAATTACTATCCGACATAATAAGTAAGTTTGGAAAATACATTATCTCACTTTCGCACACTCATTATTTCACTTTTCTTCACATACACGCACACCCACACACAACGCAAAAGGATCTAGGGAACCTGCTAACTTTTCAATGCAAAGGCGTCGGGCATGCGTAATGGCGAAACAAGAATAGGTAAAACTAGCCTTAAAAAGTTTTTCTGGATTTTGGGTATGCCTTGGGTTACTTTTGGTTAGGAGCGCCCCCGTAGCGAGCGAAGTGCGCGGAGGGCCATGCCATGCCACACTTGTTAAACCTATTCTTGTTTCACCATTACGCATGCGCATGCCCAAAGTTTTTGCATGGAAAAGCAAGCTCCTTTGATCCTTTTGCACCAAGACTCGTAATGGACCAACAATCGTAAATTAGAGTTTACGATTCTTGCTTTTGGACCGTGGTCTGTGTGTGAAGAAAGGTGAAATAATGAGTGTGCGAGAGAGAGTGAGATAGTGTTAGTTTGGAACACGTCGGATAGTGGTTACCACAACTGCAGTGTGTAAGCATTATGATTTTTTTGTGACAAGTAGAAACATTTGCGCAACATTTAATGTGTAGGAGATGGTAAGGGAAGTAACATAGAATATGTCAGTATTTTATTATTATGGTATCCAATAAGTGCGCAAAGTAAGCAATTACCGTGTGTTTTCAGTTGTGTGCTGCCCCAGGTAAAAACTGTATCTACGCCATTGATCAATATTTACTTGGTTATATGGTAACCTTTCTCCGTAAAAGCAATCGTGGCTACACCAGTTAAATTTCATGAAGACACGTAAATCTTCATGTTTGAAGAAAACTACGCCATATTATGGTAAATAAATTTCTCTCATAATGTTTACATTAATTGGACTTACAGAGGAGAAAATTCTGACGAGTCTTGTTTCTATTTTTAGTAATCCACTTGAAAATCCAAGTTATGGTGAAGGTAAACACAAACCGTATCACGCGTAGAACTCTCTTTGAGCTAAATCTCAAATACCGCACTAAACATTTTTTCATCCATTATCAAATACACAAACTTAATAATAAAGTTCTTTCGCCGAACAAAACTTCTAAAAAAAAAACACTTAAAACCTTATAAATAAAGTATATAAGAATGTTTCGTAAAAAACGACTTTATTTTACTATGAGATAACCTTGTACCATCGCGCAGACTAAGGAGAGCTAAAGCTGATACAAATATAATTTTAAACGTATCATTTACTGAGAATAGTTATTTAAATCGACGGCTTCCTGCCAATAGTTAAGAATGAATGAGATTTAGATTAGATTGTTAATATCTGAAATTACGGTGTTTATATTAGACTTCGTATAGTGATGACTGGTCATTTTGACTTCATTTTAGACACCTTTGGTGTCACTATCAAATTTCGTGGAAACTGATTCTACAACTAGACGGCTTGCTGCCTGTATGTAGAGATGGGCAATCCAAGTCTTTTTGAATATTTGAATCATAGGTGTGGATCAGTACAAAGATCCAGCTCACTGATTCGGATCTCAAATGACCCATAGCTCTATATCCCTATACAAGGTGAATCTCGAGTCGGCAAATTCGATAAAGATAGCATGTCACGCCTCCTGGAAACATTTTAAGTTAATATAATTTAGTAATAAAATTCGTAATCACAGTGCAAAAAATTACATAGTAATTTTTAGGAAATATTGGACGCAGAAAATATGAATCTTCAAATTTCAACATTTTGAATGATGGTATTTAAATAAAATAAGTTGCCTTGTTCATATTTTAAATATTGAAGATATAAAAAACAAACTGTAAAAAGAGTGTTTTATAAGATCACACTTACGTGAGTATTGACAATGCAATTCATTCAGCGAGCTCCAGCCGGTATTTAGCCAGAGATTGAGGGGACCATAAAACAAAAATATTAACCAAACACTGTACTGACTGATCTATGATAAAAATAAAGTGTACTCACCGGCGAACCTCTGTCTCCTTGCGTCATGTCAATAACCAACAAGTTTACATAATTCTATATTGTGACATAATGTCAGACATATGTTTCTTTCTTCAACGACTAGCTAGTGTCACCTGAAATAGATTCGGCTACCCCGGCCGCTCCACTGCCGCTAAGCAGTAAGCATCTCAGCACCCGGAAACTAAGATAACACATACCGAGATCTTAGAACCCATGTGTGTCAATCGAGAACACAAGTGAGGGCCCTCCATAACTCGCAAGACCAACTCGAAGGCATCGCGCACAAAAGAGGGCATCCCTGTCGATTGCTACATAATCGACCACAACCTGGTAATACCTTGCCAATCGGCAATAAACTCTAGTATGCCACCAAAACTCCTGCCATGGACTTTAATAACAATATAAACTATTATTCACATGTCGACATGATTAATCTCACAACAACCACACAAAAGTAAACTATGACCACTTTATATACATGGTTCTTGATCGGCCAAAGTGCTAGCACTCCACTGACCTAAGTAATACAGGATGTTCATAAAAATATGTTTATTAAATATTTTAGACATTAGGATATTTTACAAAACCCTAAAAAACAAATCTAGTAATCTTGACCTAAATAATAATATAGTGCGCCAAGCGAGTGAACCTTAACAACGACTGAAGGGGGTAGAGGACTAGCACGTAAAAAATCTTGCCTTCCCATAGGCGCACGAGGTTACTCTTACCATATTATTATTGATAATATTGATTAGTTTAAGACGTTAAAATTAATTATAGTTTTTTTTATATTACAGTCTTATAGTACAAAATATGTCATATAATAATATCTCATTTTTATAATAAGGATAGTATTCTATGATATTATTTGTTGTATATTACATAAATATGTTGTAGTAATAAGTAGAGTTCGTTTCCCGAAGGATTTGTATTTACGTCATTCATGACGTCGCTTAATTTGGAAAAAAACGGTTTATCGTAGCTAATTCATATAAATTCTCTAGTTTTCAATTTCTATATTAAAAGTTAGGCAATATTGAAGCAAGTATGTTCCAAAGCGCTGTTTATAGAACGTTCGGAATTGTTTTGTAATAAAAATTTTAATTTAGAGAGTTCAGTTAAGAGAGTTATCCGAAATATATAAAAATTAGTTAACCGCGTATAATAATCACTAAATGCAAGAAAAATATAAGAAAGGTTAAAAATCTTCAATGATATCATCAAATTAAGGGTCTGACAACATATAGGTTGTGTCGATTTTGCAAATTTTCTTTTTTTTTTCGCTAGAAAAGGGGTGTCCTATAGAGTAGCTTAAGCCAAAAAAATCGGAAGATTCGCCACATTTGAGCCGAAAAAATATCCGCGTTTTGAGCCTAAATTGCCCTAGAAGTGCAAACTTCCACTACGACTTTCCCAGGTGTAACGTGAAAATATCGAAATTGTAACGTGAATATAATGAAATTTTAGTAACCGACACCGGGGGCCTGGCACAGTGTTTCCAAAAGTTGCACAATTTCTTATGGGGAATAACAGTGTTGTTTACTATTTAAGTATATTTAATATTCCACTTCACGCATGACCCTCCGCTCGCTTCGGGGGCGCAACCAAACAAAACTAACCCAAACTAACCCAAGGCATGCCGGAAATAAAAAAAAATAAATTTGTCAGTCGAAAATGCAAATATTTTTTAGTTTGTTTTTCCTCATTTGAGCATGTCTTGGGTTAGGTTTGTTTGGTTACGCCCCCGGAGCGAGCGGAGGGCCATGTATGAAGTGAAATATTTGACGAATATATACATACAAAGGAATAGTGTAATCGAATGAGTGTCTCTTTTATTCCGATGAATGAATGCAAATGCACATTGAACAATCATCCAAGCAGCCACGTTTACCATACGGCAGGCAATGATATCATTATGGCAGGATCGACCATCCCTTCATCTTCATTCAATCGGACTACTGGGGGTCTCGGTCAACAGCAATATGTCCTGGCATGACCACGTTGCTAACGTCGCAAAATCAGCCTCGCTATTTCGCAACCAAAAATGTATACACCGCAACAGTTGTTCTTGCTTTACAAAGCGCAAATAAGACTGGGCCTAAAATATTGCTTATATACCTAAGTTCATTATATATTGCTCGAACAAGTGCACTAAATACTGCAGAACAATGGTTTTCCTCTAATAAACTCAAACTTAATAAAGACAAAACCCAAAACTTAATAGTTTCACTCAGAAAAGAAACTGTGCCTACCGGTCCAGTTAAACTCTTGGGCATTCATGTTGATTACAAGCTGACTTGGGTATTACATATGGAACACCTCTCCAGTAAACTCTCTCAAAACCTTTATCTACTCCGCCATTTGAGAAAAAGTGTTTCAAAGGAGATGCTGTGTATGGCTTACTCTGCCTTTTTTCAAACTCACTTACAATATGGAGTATTAGTGTGGGATCATTGTGGTAACCAGTTACCTGTTTTTCGACTTCAAAAGGCAGCAGTTCGAGTTATATCTGGTGTGAACAGCCGAGCTCATTGTAAACCACTATTCAAGGAAAATAGAATTCTTACTTTAACCTCTCTTTTTATTTTTGAGTGTCTCATGTATGTTAAACATCTTTAAATATAATTTTCATGTACATACACATACTCATATGACTCGTTTTAGAAACAACATTGATGCAGACTATCTAAGGTTGAACAGGTCAGCAAATGGTTGAAATTTTTATGGTCCAAAATTTTATAATAAATTACCTGAGAATATTACAAATCTAGACATAAATAAATAAGCTCCAAATAAAAGCTTTCCTAATTGATAAGGCATACTATGAGATATAGGAATTTACAAATGACCAAATAATTTTCTAAATATATTGTATGTATAGTGTTCTCTTTTTATGTTTTCGTTTATACTGCCCTAGACTGAATCTTGTGTGTAATCTAGTTCATAGTGATTTTTTTTTAATTGTGTATATGATTCTATATTATATTTAATATTATTAGTATTATGTATTATATGACGTGTGTAAGAACTTTTGTATGTTTTGAACACAATTAAATTTGAATTTGAATTTGAAACATCTGAGTTGCCACGCCAGAGCACACCCTAAAACTACTGGATTCCGTTCAGAAGAGAGTTGTGCGTCTCGTCGGTGACCCGGAGTTGACCCGGAATCTGGATAGTCTGAAACACCGCAAACATGTGACCGATAAATTCCTGTTTTACAGATACTTTTACGGCAGATGTTCCCAGGATTTGGCCCGCCTTATCCCGCCCCTGACAATGTCTGTCAGACAGTCACGACAGACGGCAAGATCGCACCGGTTCGTCGTACAACTGGAAACACTTAGAACATCGCTTTACAAGAACTCCTTTGTCTGGCGCACTGCATCACTGTGGAACTCACTCCCAGGACGCATATTCGGATGTAACAAGCAAGATGTCCATTCGGCTATGCCGGACGTTTCTTCATATGTGACGTGCACGATAGCATTTAGTCGGATGTCGTGACTGTTACATAGAATCAACAAATAAGTTTTCAATTATTTAAACACTTCATGCATGGCCCTCCGCTCGCTTCGCTCTCTATACGGGGGCTCAACAAATATAAACTAACCAGGTGCTAACCAAAACTAACCCAAAATTTTTATTTTATTTTATTTTTTATTTTGGGTTAGTTTTGGTTAGCACTTGGTTAGTTTCTGTTTGTTGAGCTCCCGTAGCGATCGAAGCGAGCGGATGGCCATGCATGAAGTGTTAAAATAATTGAAGACTTATTTGTTGATTCTATGTAACAGTCACGACATCTGACTAAATGTTATCGTGCACGTTACATATAAAGAAACGATCGGCATTTCCGAATGGACATCTTGCCTGTTACATGCGAATATGCTCCCATGACATCTGTTCCCCAAACTAACTATTCAAGAACCGTGTCAAAATCTTCGAACACACACCGCCCGTCGAACAATATAGGATGTGCTACTGCCTTAAAAAAAATCATTTACCTAAATAAAAAAAAGAGTAGAGACACTTATAGCACAACTTATTCCCTACCAGCTAGTCAACTCCATCGAAATCGGAAAGTTGGAGTGTCGGGCACAGCGCCCTGAGCGGTTCAATTCCACAGCCTCGGCTATCGCCATGAGAGGTTCGGAAATTTCGGATTTTTATACAATTGTGCGTTTTGAAATCGTTTTTAAACGGATTTTAGACGATAAAAAACATATTTTACATTAAACGAACTGTCAAAAGTATTATTCAGATGCCCAGGCGTTTAAAACAATATTGAGTCATGACCCTCTTCTAAAATTTGCAAAACTTGATTATTAACTTTCCCAAATCAAAGGATGCCGCCGCAAGGTGACTAGCTGGTAGTGAATAAGCTGCGCTTATAGCGCACCATTTTTCTAATGAATTTTGCTAGCGAAACTACAGTAAACGTCTGGCAACAGTGTGACTTCTTAAAAATCTTTGTTTTGGCTGTTGTGACAGTTGACAGTAAAAAGAAGGATGGATATTTGCAAGTAAAATTTAATTTTGTTTAATGGGGCTATGAGTCGCTTTAAATTAGGACCGGAACAAAACGGAGGTCTCTCGTTCGACGCAAATGTATCCTAGTTAATATTTTCACCCGACAATTGATTTTTAGATGTGTTTTGTCTATATTTCTAGTGCTTTTGTAAAGTGGTGCTGAAAATTTGTGTCAAAACTCGAACTTTGACGACATTTTTTCGGTTCAAATGTAGCGGATCTTCCGACTTTTTTGGCTTAAACTACTATTTAGGACACCCCCTTTCTAGTGAAAAAAGAGAATTTGCAAAATCGACAAAACCTATATATCACCAGACCCTACAAACCAAATAATATAAATAACCACACAGTTGCAATTTCCACGCCAATGGCTAAAGCAAGTCGCTGCCGAAATTTTAAAATATGTAAAAAAATTAGGTGTTGGTCTAGGGTCAAAGTGTATTTAATATATCCTGCGACCAATCACGAAACTGCCTCCCCGCTAAAAATCAAGTAAACGTCGCACTGTTGCCTATTGTCGCGTATTTTAAACAGCTTGAAGGCGAATAAAATATAAATATTATAGTATACTTATTCCGTATTTCCCTGTGTAAATAAAATAGTAAATAATAGAAGACAGTAGTATTAAGGAAAATAACAAAATTAAGTATTGAAGTAGGAAATTTAAATATGTAAATTCACTATAGGAAACTAGACAGAAAATAAATTAGGATTGTTGGGAAACAAATGTGGCAACATTTAAATATGCGAGAACATTTTTTGCCCGCGTTCTTTTCGTCTAGGTTCTTTCATTTGGCAAACAGTAGTTAGTACCTGTTTCAAAAATCTTAGTTCGCCATTTTTAATTTAAAAATACACGCAGGAAAACCATTTTAGTTCTTTTAATATCTATTTATTGTGAATTTAAGTTAATGTAATATTGAAGTTTGAAAAGAAAAAATAATGTTTATCTGCTAACCAAATCAATTCAATTATAATCAATTGACCTGAGGTTTTGCTCTCACGTAACCGTTCGTTGATTTCCATAAAGCAAAGTTTGTATAAACGCGAATTGCGAAATTCGAACCACGAATATTGCTCCTATTAGTAGAGTTCAAAGTAATATGGAGACGGGAAATCTGACAGGCGAACCAGCTGCGAATTCGCAGATTTTAAAATCAGTGGTGAATACTGAAAATAATTTAATTTTCTGCGAATTATGGAGGCGAATTTAGAGTGCATGTGCAACAGCAGCTATCTAGTGTCTTATGTCCTTGTTTGTTGCTTTTATTAGGTTGTGAGTCTATGAGGGTGTTTGGATCTTTTGTTTTTTTTTTGTATAATTCATGTATTAAATAGTTAAAGAGAAAAGTAGGATTTGGTTATTTATAAATACCTACTTAGAGTCTTGTCTACATTAAGGCCCTTCCCAAGTAGCAAAGACACGTGGAATTAACGTCAGCGTTCCCGTCGAAGTAACCAAAGAAGTGACGTGAAATCGACGTAATAATGACGGCAATATGTCACAGCGATAAGACGTCATATCAACCACGTCATAGAGACGTATTTTGAAGTCGGGAAAATGTTGTGTTTCTTGGGGATAAATTATTATTCACAAACATATTCTGTAAAAATACCCGTTTTATTTATTATAAGGGCTAATAAACAAACATATATTCAAAGGAAAAAGATTAACCATTACCCATTACGTGCATGATCTAGGGGAATCGAAACGAAATCAGTTTTATAAGGCATCACAAAATATTTTCCTTGAATGCCCTTAACCCTTAACTGGTATCGTGGGGTAATTTGACACCCCAGCAATGATTTTTTTTTTAAATTACGCATTTTAAATTAATATTGCTCTTTCATGTTTCAGCTATTCTCCTAACTCAGTGTTATCTGTGGAAGTGTGATCCGTGCTGTTGCTGAAAAAATACCGTTTTTTCAAAAACCGAGATTGGGGTGTGTAAATACCCCACCATACCAGTTAAAGTGTTCGATTTTACTTGGAAATTTGAATGTCGCGGGCGTCGCGGCGACAGCTTACTCAAAGGTAATTAGAAAAACAGGTAAAATGATTCTACTTATTGGTAGTTTATCATGTTTATTCCACACTCGTTGATTAGAAGTATTTTAGAATCACAAAAACAATATAGTTTATTAGAACTTTTGGTAAAAATAAATTGTCAATGACACCCCTGTCAGTTTTTTAGCTTATCTATCGAATGACTGTTTTTTGTTGCAGATAATAAGATTGGACCCTAAACATTGGCCTTCCATTGAAAATTTATAGATTTTGGAAGATTATCAATTTTTTTGGTTGTTTTTTCAAAGAACATACAGTTTAGAATAGTGCTCGTAGCGTTTCAAGGATGACGTTTTTATTTTGTTGTATGGAAAAACATTTTGTGTTTAAATATATTTAGTGAATAAACTAATGTTAAATTAATATTTAAAAATAAAAATATTCATGAAAAACCCGTATTTGAATTTTTCTTCTTATTATAATTTGGGGTGTCAAAGTACCCCACGATACCAGTTACGTTTTGTGAAAATACGATACCAGTCCAGGGTTAAGTACCCAACTTTTACGTTTCCTAGATAAATCTGACACTAAAAAGATATTCAAAGAAACACTTAAATAAGTAACCACTTAAAGATTTCCACTAACTTTATTTTAACATGACACGTGTTTCGACGGTAACGTCTTTTTCAAATGTGAATAGTTACACTAAAATATGCTGAAATTATAGAGTTCCGCTGTTGCAGGTAAATTACAAAAAATAATCTTGACCCAGGCGCCTTATGAATAGCAAAGGAAACAATTTAACAATTTCTAGGAAAGGTTCAATAACGGAGAAAACCGTTCGTGTTCGTTAAGTAATAT